>PNEQ01001534.1:0-27203 GCA_003012365.1 Medauroidea extradentata | reverse complement strand
CCCCCCCCCCCCCCCACATACAACGGACAAAACAGAAAATTTTAAAATTGCATTTTTTCTGCAAAGTGTCTCTAGGCCCCGACTTCCGTAGCGTTTTGCGGGAAATTAATTAACGTAATAATGTAAACATAAATTGATATCAGTAGCCAGACGTCACACTGTTGAGCGGTAGATATGACCGACCCTTGTCCCCAAAAAATGAGAAAATCGAGATTCCGAGTGTCTTCCCTCGAGTGAATAGCCTGACTCCCGTAGCATTTAACGGAAAAATAAAGCAAGTGATAGTTTAAATATAAATTTATAACAATAGTCAGAGGTCTTATGATCAAAAGAACACCGCTAAACAATTGATATGACCAATCCTTTTCCTAAAAAAAATGCGAAAATCGAGATTCCGAGTGTCTTCTCTCGGGCGAATAGACCGACTTCCGTAGCATTTAACGGAAAAATTACGCAAGTGATAGTTGAAATATATATTTATATCAATAGGCAGACGTTTTACGATCTAAAGAACACCGCTAAACAATAGATATGATCGACCTTTGTCCTAAAAAAAAAAAAAAGAGGAAACCGAGCTGTCGAGTGCTGTCTCACGAGCGAATAGCCCGATTTGCGTAGCGTTTAATGTAAAAAAAAGTAGGCATTCCTTACTAGTAAAATTCCTTTGTAAATTATTCACCAAAGAAAGAAGGAATAAGTGGATGTATTTATTCATTGCGCAGTTTTATATAACTTAACGTAAAAACATTCCCTCGACGTTGTTGAACTGTATTGTACGAGAACGTAGATACTAGTAGCGTGCAGAGCGGACAGATAGCGCAACTGTACGAACATTCACAAGATGTTAGATAGATAGCGGCACCGTAGCATATACCGATGTTGTTCCCAAAACGCCATTTTGTGACGTTCTTACCTACAATCGGCGAGAATTACATGCATAAGTGATTGAAAATAATCACTTTCACAGTCAGTATATGCGGTAAAAATAAATTAGGAATTCCAGGATTACGTAATACACGAACGTATATTTATTTTCCAAGTTCGACATACCCGGAGACAAATGTTTCTACACTTGGTCAATAGGTAGCGCTATAATCGTGCTCACTTGTGAAATGCACGTTTTACGACCCGCAGTAACGCATTGTTCAAGCAAATTATGCGCCAAGTTAATTGTTTTAAGTACGTATGGTGTTAACGCAATAAAGAAAAATATCACGCTATTATTTATAGAGTTCGTGTAAAAAAGTAAACTCATTCGGCGCGAGACGAGAGAGATATAAGACGTCGTGAAACAGCCTAGAAGGAGGGTGTACTATAGTTAAATGAGCATATGTGCATTCGCTGGACCTTTGTGTCTATAGTACGACCTCAATATAGATCCTAATACGTCGTAGTTGACGGAGACAGGCCGGCCGGCTTGGCACAGGCGGCGCCGCCGCCGCGCGGTTTTCAAACTGTCACTGCCGCATTTTTTAACGGATTTTCGCTATTTTTGTTTTATTATTATTATTGTGACTTACCAAGTAATAACTGTAACTCTACAATTCATATTTTAATGCCGTGAATTAGATACAGTATGTTTTATTCATTGTCAACGTAATTCCTTACAATTTTTTTTTGTCATATAATTTTGATATTTTTTGAGGGTTCCTGAGATTGTATTCGTAGAATCTCTACCTTCGTTAAATCCAGGGTTCGTAAAATCGGGGGTCTAGTGTAGCTATACTGTAGTAAGAAAAATATATACAAAAATTCTAAGTTTTATTTAATTGACTAAAGAGAATTTTGTCAGCATATAACATTCATGTCTTTAGCGCTGGTGCAGGGTGACATGATGTGAGTATGGAGGAGCATCGGAATGAAGGGGCAGCGGAAACGGGAGATCCCCAAGAAAACCTGCTGACCAGCAGCATCGGCCGGCATGTTTCCTGCGTGCAAAAATCTGGGGACCGACCCAGCTGGGAAAGTTTTATTTGTATTTGTGTAACTCGTACAAGTGGCAAAAATTGACCCAAATATGTATTCATATTAACAATCCTGAATAAAATAAAATCTGGTACACATATTTCTCTTTACTGAGGAGTTACACTAAAATGCAGTGATGAATAAAGAAACGCGAGTTATACATCTTTCTTAATGTTGCGACTCAATCCCTAGAGAGATCAGAGAGAGATTGTTTGCATAAATGTGCTCATGTATTTTTACTTACTATTACATCTTGTACTACTATCTTTCACTCAAACCCAAAATTCAGACTTACATCATAGAGCAGGTGCGGGAATGTGCGTGCAGGACCAGGCTGGCGCCAGCCATCACGCCCCAGGCACAGAGGTGCAAACAGAGAGGTGTGCTCCGCCAACTCCTTCATGCACAGAGCGGTATTGAGAGTGCGAGTACTGTCGCGTGCCACACTGCTGGGATCAGGCTGTGTGGCAGGGAGGCAAGGGAAGGCCAGCACATCCTTGCGAGCGTACTCGTCCTGGAGGTGTGCTAGCAATCCCGCGCCCAGCCCGCCAAACCCATCTGCTGCGTCCAACAGCAAGTGGAAGCCCTGTATGCAGACAGACAGCAGCATAAATCACACAGCTCATCCACTACTACAACATAAATCCATAGTGCTTTTCCTGTGGCCAGAAAAGTCACTCAAGCTGCTGAAGATGTTAACAACACACCTGCATATTGTCACACTCCTCTGCAAAGGCCCTGATGCGGTCGGCAAAGTCATCCTGGAACAGGTTGGTCGTCCACAGCTCGCGGCCATACTGATGTATGTCGAAGGGCCGCTGCTCATCCCCGTGGTCATAGCTGCTCACCACAGTCACCGTTCGAGGGTGGAAGCGCTGCCGCAAGTAGTCTGTCCAGCCGCGAACCACCTTCTCAAGTTGGTAAACCTTTAGTGCTGCAACAATGGTCCACTTCAACACTCTCACTTCATTACTCTTGTCCTTCAGGCTTGCATTTTTACAAGACTACCGTGCATTTCTACATCATATTATGGTGATTTCTAATTAACTGGCTTTCATCAAAAATATCATTAAGTATTATTTAATGATGAAGATTTCAAAAATGTTTCAACATTTTTTTTATGTGTTTGCATAATTTAACAGCTTGGTGTTTGAGTTTACTCTTTGCCAGTATCTTGTTTCAGTATTCACCTTGGACGATTTGAAACAAAAACCAACACTAACACTATGTTCCTTTTTGCACCCGTTGGAAATCATGACGTACCACAAATATTAGATGATGTATAGAAAATAAGCTTCAAACTGTGACAATAAGTACAAGAACAGTTTCTCCCTAACACTAAAGGAAGAAAGTAGCAGCCCAGTTTTGTTCTACATACCTCTAGAACACCACTACAATTTGAGAACTTTTACTACACAGCACAACATAGCCCGAGTACAAAATGTTGTCTTTCTTTAACATTACCGACAGCACTTCAATCAGTTGGATACAACATAAATACAATGATTAATTTGGTTTAGAGAGACACATAAGTAACAAAAATTTATGATAACCTTTTATTTTGATTAGTTTCTAATTTGACACATGTCAATTGTGGTCCAGCGCAATGTTGTGTTTTTAGAGGCTGTAATACTTGCAAATATACGCTATGTTTCAGAGCATTTATACTTTATTTTCATAACCAAATGAACAGGTCAGGTACCTAAGACGTATCCATACATGAAAAAAGAATGCAAGATTGGTATCTAAAGTATTCAGATGGTGATTGTGATTGGAAGTGAGTGTTGAAGATAGGTCAGGGCAGTGAAGCAAGATGGCTTTTGAAATGGCCGAATATAGAAGCAACATCTCAAGACTGGATTTAAAAAATTATTTCACATGGAAATTGCGGGCGAAGGCTGAGCTGATACAAATAAACTGTTGGAATACTGTGGATACAAGATTGGTACAGATTCTGAATGCACACCAAAAAAGGAATAACAGAAACGTTTTGGCATTTCTGTACAAAAACGTGTCCAACTCGTTATCTGAATGACATCGCTCACACTAGTGAAAGAAGCGTGGGAAATACTAGCGAACATATGAGCGAAGGTTAATTTTCTGTAAGGATTGAGGTCATTGAAAGCAATGTTTTTGAATACTAAATGTGGAGGAGAAGAATTGCATGAATATGTGGCTCGTGTACAAATGCCCAGCATCAAAAAGTTAAGTCTGCAGGCTGGAACTACACAGATAAACAGATTGCTGGCCTCATCTCCCCGGGCTTCCTTGAGATAAGTATGGTACACTAGTAGAAGAATTGGGGAAGAAACCTAACCAATCAAGCTAGTGGCTAGTGAAGGAAAGGTCTCTTGAAAGAAGGGAATGAAGATTGAGAAGAGAACAAAGTTACTGCACTTGTGGCTAAAGTTATGCAGTCACCCTAGGAATGCTCAAGGTAGTGGAAGAGGAAAACACGGCAGTGAAGGAATTGAACATCAAAAGAACAAAGGCTCGGTGTATTGTTGGCAAATTTTGTGTAACAGCACAGGTGTGCTTACCCAGATCCTGGAATAGCTAAATATAGATTTCACCAGTATTTTCTACTTTTACTTTTTACTGGAGCACACAGTAGTGATGATTCACCGTTTTGCCGAATAATTTATATCCACTACTTTCTGAAATTGTTCACGTTTTCGTTCAGGAACAAATAACTACCCGAGTGTTTTTAAGGACGTATTAAAACGCTTATGTGCTATATAAGACGTGAATAGCTTTCGTTTTGCACCAAGTTAAGATTACTTTAACTTTCTGTCATACTTCTCGTGATGTGCGCATGACTGCTATGGGTGGTAGGCAGCAAGTGTGCTGGATTTTGGCCGGATGACGTCACAGCGGGTGCCATGCTGAAGTCAAGCGTTTCGGCGGGCTTTCTAAATTACGTTACATTTTTCGCTGACTACTCTAGAATTAACGCACAGAAATTAAAAGGAAAATGTAATTAATGCTTAAAAATACCTGCAGAATTGAATTAAAACATTTTAAATAATTGTGCATGTTCACCATTGTCTCAAGGAAAAGTGTTGGATACAACATAAATACAATGATTAATTTGGTTTAGAGAGACACATAAGTAACATCTTTTCCTTTGATTAGTCTCTCATTTGACATGTGTCAGTTGTGGTCCAGCGCCATTATGTTGTGTCTTGGAATTTTCAGTTAATGTTTTGTTGTTTACAGCATAGTTGTGTTTTTAGAGGCTGTGATGCTTGCAAATATACATTATGTTTCAGAGCATCTGTACTTTCTTTTAATAACCAAATTAACACAATCAAATTTTACACCTGTAGTGATTATATTAATACCTCATGCCCAATCAGATCCACCAGAGTGCTAAACTATTCCGAGCAACGTATTTAGTTCTCCTAGGAAACTATTGAATGGCTACAAATTTTTCATTAATCATCACGACAAAAAATATTCTGATTGACGCTACCAGTTTAAAATAGCTTGGAGTTTCAAATTTTCAGCACCATGTGCTCAGCAAAGCAACAGAAAGGTGGTCACAGTGACGCACACAAATGAGAGAAAGGAATAGTAGCAAGTTCTTTAGGATACAGAACCACTGACTTAGGCAGAAAGGACATGAGGGAGGTATCTGCCACTGTCTATAGTTAGCAACCAGCACAGCATTTGCCAGGACTGAATATCACAAAACTGTGGTGGTGGTGGTGATGTTGGTAGGGAAAAGGATAGGTCGTGCTGGTGGGGGCAGGGGGGGAAGGATAGTTAGAGAACTAAACACATTACGTTCTAAATGAGATTCTCATGCATTATCACTTTGCCACCTTCCTTGCTAAGATAGAAATATTGAGGAAGAAGGTAAGAGAGAAGGGGAGAAAGAAAGAGATGAAAGAGAAGGGAAAGAAATACAGTGAGGGGGAGAGAGGCAGAAGGGGGCAAGACAAGATACATAGAAAGAAAGGCAGATCATACTAGTGTTGACATCCTCCGGCTGCACGTCACACTGCTGGTCTACATCCTGCAGGTAGCTGTTCTTCTCCTGTCGAGGAGTTGTGTGTACCTCCAGCCTGTCCCGGGGCCATGGAACACTGTCTGGGTTGGGGGCAGCTGGGTCCTCGTACAGTTCTCCGCGCTCTGGTAGGTGTCCCAGGCTGCCCTTTAGGTCGACCAACAGCAGGCGCGGCGTGTACGTCACCTCCCTCTGCACCATACGTATACGTACACACAAAAGTACACTCTTCAAGGTAACATCACACACACATTTTGAGTTTAACATCATGTAGTTAGATACAGAAGGACTAACAAATACACTACAAAAGACAGTAATGTGCAACAAGTCTCTGTTGTCAGTATACAGCTGTTCTCATGGAAACAGCAGTGATTTCCTCTTTCAATGGTTATATCTCGGTTAACACACTGACAATACACCCATTAAATGAGAGTAAAAAGTATTTTCTACTAAAGAAGTGTTCAGATCCTTTCAGAACTGCCAAAAACTATAACCTTAATGTGAGTGATAGTGTAAAACCCTCTTGCAAAATCTTTTCAATCCCCTGCACACTGTTTTGCACTACAGTTTAAATTCTCACAGAGAAATCACACTGAGTCAGTTGTCTAGTAAATGTATAAAAATCCAGCAGTCACTCAGAATGATTTCAGTAAACCACAGAAAATAGAAATTAGGCTAGCCAGAGCCGAGGAGATGACCTAGGTCCACCTTAATGTGAGTCCAATTTGTTACTGTTGCATTACCCTGTGCAATAAAGTGGGTGAAACAGTAGGTAACAGTTTTGTGTACAGTGAAGTGTATATGAAAACATTGTACAGACCTGTAACTGGCAAAGATTATACAGTATAACCTCTCTATAAAGACCCCTAATGATTCCCTAGATTAGGGTATTAATAAAGAGGTTTAATTGTACAGTAAAACCCCTGTTTTAAAATCCCACAGTTCTTGAGAAAAGAGTTGATATAGAAAGGAGGTTGTTATAAAAGGGGTTGTCATAAAGAGGTTATAAACTGTAGCTAAATACAAACTGAGAGAAAATAGAAACCAAGCAGTGCAGTGAACCACTGTTGTATAATAACTGCATTTATCCACTAAACTGACACTGTACAGAAACAAAATATTTAAGTATATACGTAACCCCAATTTATAAAAAACCATTGATGCATGTTGCCAATTATCTGCTCTGCAATTCTTCAGAAACACAATATAAAATCACTTTTTTTTTTTACAGAAACCCATTTATTTTGCAAGACTGAAAAGTTTGTCTTCAACCATGACTTAAATCCTCAATTACAAGAGAAAAGCAATTTTACGTACCAGGCACATATAGAATTTATATGTGGTTCAGGATAAAGTGAGCACTTTCAAACCCAAGTAACAACACAACAATGCCAATATAGGATGGCAGGCTACTCACAAGTGCAAACATAAAGCATTTAAGGCACCTATGGCAAAAAAAAAATTAAAATTTATACATTTATTTATTTTAAAACCATCATACTACTACAACACAAGATGGTACGGGGCGTCATTTCCGGTTTTTCTTGGGGGGGGGGGGGGGGGGGCAAGATTTTTTTTGGCGACAGTGATCTTGTTGCAGCTTTTCTATTAATTAAGAATGTATAAATTAGAAACTTTAATAAAAAAAACTTCGGTTTTATGTGCTTACGCTAGTATTATTTAAATAACAAAATGCACAATTTTTTTTTACACATTTTCTTCTAAATCTAGGGGGCGGCATTTGCCCCCCCCCCTTGCCTTCCCTGCATGACGCCCCTGAAGGTGAATTATGTTCTGCTATAAGCCTGCTAATCTACTCGAAAATCAAGTTAATTTTTATGTACGTATGACGGCTGTGGAAAAATTTACGGAAGCCAAAAGTCCAACACTTTTCAATTGAACACATTTCAGGTTTGCTAAGTGACTATTAACTATGGAATGTTTCTTGACACAATCCAATTCTGTCACAAAAATTATACAACACACCTTTCACTTAGGTCTCTACTCACCTAGTTTCAACAGGACATAGCACCCCTGATAACATGAAACAGTTTCCCCTTCCTACTTTTTCCTTTTTTCTGATTACTGTAAGGACTCTAATAATTGAATTCTTGATCATTATCACTATCTTCAAATTCTATAGTGTTTAAGACTTTTCACCTGACTAGTAGAACTTCTAAGAACTATGTAAACTGAAACTAGCATCTCTGTTCTAGTAAGCTGCTAACAACTTATACAAGTAGAACAGATTATGTAAGTCCCTCGGGTTTGAGTGCAAGCAGAGAAATGTGTGAATACCCCCCAAGAACTTGGTCACGTCATTTTTTTTGTGCCAGCTTCTTAAGCAGACACCGTATACACAGGCTGCCAATCTTAGTCGAGTTGTATCAGAGTAAGGAACACAGCTGCCTTTACACTCCCACCCATGAGTTAACGCTCAACATCACTAATACTAATACGCACAGCTACAAGGTTCGAACCTACTAATAACATAAAGGCAACATCTAAATAGCAGAGAATGTATTACAATATAAAAGCAGGTACATAGAGTAGTTACAATCAATACGGCAACGGCGTCAAACTGGGCATGACCCAAGAACAATAAACAAAGCTGTTATCAAATGGCGAAACTAAACTAGAACAAAGATTAGGTACTTAAGTGTGCATGAGCTAACATACCAGCTCTTCATTACAGTACCAAATTAATATAAGCAGGGAAACACATCCTGCTTGTGCCAAGCTCGCGCTCGCGACGACACAACCCTGATTACCAAACTCAACGGAAGAACAAACAGAATCAAACCGAACAAGAATAGGAAACTAAACGCAGGAAAAGAAACAAGAAAACTATAAACTTACCAAGTACATGTCAGGGAGGGTCGCCGCGGTCGCGAGCCCACACAACTACCCTCAAACCGGGCCGGGAGAAGACTCACTGTCCAGCGCCAACTCAGCTGGCGTGGGGGGAAGGGAGAGGGGAGGAAGGAGGAGGCACACGAGCATTGCCGACTAGGTCCGAGCGGACCCAAAGGCGTCCAAACGCGATCACAACAAACACTGCTTCGGGGCACTAAGTTCTCGTCTAGCACGGAGGATCGTTTATCCACAAATTGCAATAAATGTACCATAATGTTGATCTTCATGATTTCCAGGGATGGGAGTCTCAGACTCCCAGTACATTTTTAACAAACAGAAAATATTCCATACCGTACCTATTATAAATGATTGTAAAGAGCTTGTTATTTGAAATAGGAAACAACATTATAAAATTAAGGCTTTTGGTCACTTAGATAGCACAATAGGTATACAGCCCAAAGGTTGGATAGAACAATTGTACACTGCAAATAATTATTGTACATCTATGATAAAGATAGCATGGTTGAGAGGATAGTGCTAACAGAGTACTGGGGAAGGGAAAGGAGGGGAGAGATGGGAGACAGTACTGGGTGCTCAAGACCAACACTTACATTTTGCGTCAAACCTTCTCTGAAGAGGACATCATGGTTGACCTCCGAGGGTGTGTCAGAGTTGTAGACAAAACTAGACTCCTGTTGATCAACAAATCAGCCTCGTTAAACATGAACACACACAATAGTACTGAATAGTGTATATCAAATATGTATTCTGTGATTGAGTGGGTGTGAGAGTATGAAAGTGTGTGAGTATGCAAGTGTGTGAGTGCCTGCAAGTGTGCGAGTGCCTGCACGTATGTGTGTGTGTGTGTGTGAGAGAGAGAGAGAGAGAGAGAGAGAGAGAGAGAGAGAGAGAGAGAGAGTGTGTGTGTGTGTGTGTGAGACACCCTGATACAACACTAATCAGTTACAGAAATGTTCCAAGACAACGAGAAAAATGAGACCAATTTTAAAGGTTATTTACAAAAGATGACCAGCTATGAAATCAATAATTTGAATTTGAGAACTAGAGTTGCTGTATCCTATGAACAGGGGTGCAAAATTATGGTATTATAAAAATTACAGGCTAATATTACATAGGCCTAGTCATATTTAACGTAAACATATCTGACAATGCATTACGAAAATATTCAAGTTACTTACAGTTTTTATGAAACCATTCATTTTTGGTTACTTTTGGAGTAGCATTGTTTAAAACATTTAAAAATGATGTGTACAAACCAAATCAGAACACATTTTGTTTGTTAGGGAAACACAGTAAAAAATTAATGTGAGGTAAATAAATAGGCCTACAACATTCATACAAAATCATTAATTATACAATATGTACTTAATTTTTATAGTAACTGTCCTCTGGCTTGGTGCACAGAATTTATAGGCAGTTCAATCTTACTACTGGCAAGTTAGGAGTCAGGTTCATAATAATACACACCGCCTCAGATGCCGGTACATTTAATCTTCCATTGACACAGTTTTTATACATAGACAGTGTTTTCAACCTTGGCATGCTAACACAACTCCATCGCACACAACATGGCTGCTCGCCCACACGCCTGCCAATCTAACACAATATAACATTGCATAGCAACTTCAACAAAATAACCTACGACAGATATGTTCCAAACAAAAAATTTAACATTTCCATAACAGTTCACAATAACAATTTCAACATGTTTGTAACATCTCATTAAAAATATAAAAATGGACATGTATTTTCCACAGTTCATTTTCCATACAATATTAAGACAGCAATTTAGAAAACCAGAATAATATCAATTTAAAGACTGGCTACTACTTGTACAAAAATACCCATTAATGAAAACAATAAGGCCTATTTAATAAAAATTATATTTCTGCAGTAAGTAACTTAAATTACAATAGGCCTACTTCAACATTAACATAGACGAGAGAAAATTTCTGATGGTTAACTTATTGTCTTCAATAAGCAGGTCTGTAGCTAAGTTAAACAAAAATGTAATTTCCCCATCTGTTTAGTTGAATAATAACATAACCCACATTGGGCTGATGCCTGGTGGCAGTTCATCTTGACAGAAAATGTAATTAACAATAAGGTTAGTAGGAACTGGGTTATCAGTAAATTTCTTTTACACATGAACAAACATAAAACCACTTAAGTTAAAGTACTTAACTGATGTTCCTAATACTGACAAAACACCACCTATAGTTCACAACAATGTTTATATAAGGTTACAAAATAACACATAAAAGGATGAAAGTTTCATTAAACAATAAACTGTCACTTGGAACACACATCAATGCTCAGCTTCATTGCCACAGATAAAATAGACAATGGCACAAAATCCTGAATACGTAATGAAGTATACATTTAGTCGTAGAGACATAGCTGTCTCAAAAGATAGCTCAAAGGCCTCCCACTGCTGCAGTCTATGGTTCTATCCCTTGTCTTTGTGGGCCTGACACTATAGTGGTGTTGGGGTTTGCTCTGGATGTTCCCATCTCCTGCTTCATTTTTCCACAGCCACTCCACCCACATCTCACATAATGTTCTCCTGGTTGACTGGTCTGCAATTCAGTCATACCAGCTAGCCACAGATAACATGAATCTCCTATATTCCATATTGTCCCTACATATACATGTCGATAATGCTAAGCTGTGGATTCACATGTCTGTACACTTATGACTTGCTCCTTTATTTTGGAGAAACATGCATCTCATCCCAAACACATGCGTAATGGTGTGCCCCAGGACAGTATCTTGGGTTCCCTGCTTTTCATAATATAAGTTAATGATTTATGTGATAATATAAATGAGGCTAAAATAATATCTTTTGCTGATGACACAAATATTAATCTTCAAGATAATAGTTTAACAGACTTCGAAAACAATACTAATGAAATTCTAGGACAACTACAGATTTGGTTTCTTCAAAATAAACTAACATTCAATATAGAAAAGACAAAATTTATGCAATTCTCATTTAAAAATGAAGTAGCTATACTAAAAATCCATACAGGTGATGTCCCATTAGAAAGAGTACGAAACACTAAATTCTTAGGTGTAATTATTGAAGATAAATTATACCGGCACAAATCTTATATGTAAAAAACTAAGCAGTTCTGTTTTTCTTCTTACTTCTGCTAAATGTAGTGCAAATTGTCTAAAGGCTGCTTATTATGCTTACTTTCATTCTTTTGTAATTTATGGAATAATTTTTGGGGACATAAAATAAGTGAACTTAATACAGTTTTTATTCTACAAAAAAAAGGTATCACATAAAACTAATTCTCTGATACATGCTCATAATACTAGACAGAAATAAAATGTTTACATGAAGCAGGTGAACTGTACAACTACTTAAAATTCTGTTCATTTTACAGGTGAAAGGCTATTTAATAAACTACTTAATACCATTACAGGAATTAAGAATTTCAAGGAGTTTAAGGGTTTTTAGTTTTCTACTCACAGAATGTTATTACACAACCACAGAATATTTAACGCAGTGGGGTCTAGTTCTCTTTATTGTGATAATATCCAGAATACTAGGCTTTTTTGATTATTTTTAAAAATGTATTGTAATCATAATTTAAATGCTATATGACTAACCAATATACGAAAATAAACATCAGAATTTCAACTTTTTATTGATATAAAATGTAAGTAATTTTTTTTTGTGTTTTAATAATATAATTAAGTTATATAAAATGTATCAATTTACATATCGAAAAAAATTTCTCCTACACAGCTGTTTGTAGCACATAAAATAAAATTATAATAAGAAACTAACTATACATACTTTTGGAATACTTGATTTAATCATAAACACGTAAAAATATAAAAAATATATAAAAACACAATTTTTTTACTTTGTATAGTACAGAATTTGTAGAAACGGTTTAGAGTATACAAAGTGAAAATATAAGTTGTCGAGACCCTAATATTATTTATTTATTATATATTTCCCATTTTTATTTAAATTTTTCTAGGACTAAACTGCTAACTAAATGTATAAGACTAAATACATTCTTAACTTGTACAGTTTACATAAATGTAGACCTTGTACAAAACTTATAAAAATTGTGATATATGTAGTGCTACCACTACTTGTTCCTTTATTTACATATTTTCTCTCATTTCTGGGAACTTCAAGTCGTAAAGAAGAGTAAACACATAATTACATGTGACAGGTCCATATGGTCGCCACCCTGATTTTATTATATTTAATAGTTATCAGTGTCAACCATCATAAATCAATGTGCAATAATAACTATGCCTTGCGACCATTGATTCTCCTCATCATTGTATCAAGATCACATTGCAATAGTTCTCATTAAGATACCATTACTGCACCAAGTTTTATATTTAAAATACGGAATTGTATATATTTTGTCTTTGTGAAAACAAGAGAGGAGAAGTAGGTGCAGAGAGTGTCTTGGGGCCTCACCCCACCCCCGCTTGAACTACCTCCCTAGCTGGGCGGGAGGGGAGGGGTAAATATTTACGACGTTCGTTGTGTGTTTATTAAATTTCTTTTATGTTTACTATTCTGTGGATGCTTGGTTAGCTATTGTTTGCTAGGTGCACGTTCTGGATACTATGATACTAGATAGTGCAATGAAAAAGTTGCAAGTATTTTTACCCGGGTAGCACGTCGTTACTGTCCTCACGGGGCGGACCGATACTGACGTAGAATTGTCGGTATGGCTCTTAAGGATCGCAGTTGTGCGCACTGAGACCCCGAAAACTAATTATTACATCAAATGCCTCACAATCACTGTCTATCTACAATTACTAATCAGAGGTATCTTGGCCCGACGTACTTTGTGACTTGACGTACCGCACGCATGAGATAAGACTCTTGTTCGAAATCGCGAGTGACGGGAATCGAAGACAGACAATCCGACAACAGGAACGTTAGTAAGATATTCACACGCGATACCGCTAATCTGAACTGTTGTTTGCACACCACCGAAACGGGGAGTACAGTATAACTGTGTCGAACCGCGGGTGCTACGGACTAGAGTCGATCACGGGACATCACGACACTAGCTACGAGAGATGACGCAGCAGAGGCTACACAGCGACAGAGAGGTGCTTGGTGCCTGGACAGGGTGTCGAAGGGCGGACTCCTGTCTCCGGAGCTCGGCGGCGTGAGGGGTCAACGCCTCAAGCTACTGCAACGAGGCAACATCTACAGATTGGAGGGATAAGACATCCATTATTACCTTAAAATTTTCAGAACCACCACTAGTACACCAGAGATTGATGGCCTCAGCTTCAAGTGTGTGTAAGTGTACGATAATCAGCTGTGCGTGGAGTCACAAAACGCTAGATGGTCATCAATTTTTTTTCATTTTCAGTAAGGGTCGTCTAACGCCATTTATTTAATGAGAACTGGTCGAATTGCCTTGGTAGGTATGAAACAGCAGAATAGTTGGTCAGCTGAGGACGAGGTATCCTTAAGGAGTTTGTGAATGGGGGACAACAATATGGCATCGACAGACGAAGGTACAGCATTGTCAGGCGATAAGGCGTGTAGCTCCGAGACGAGAGACGGAAGCAAGGCAGGTCAGAGTAGCAGAGACAGTCCAGAGGCGGTACAGGGTATCCCGCAAGGTGAGCCACAACTTCAGTGTTTCATGTCGCAAATGCAGGCAATGTTCAAGCGACAATCAGAACAGATGCGGCAGCAGATAGGAAAAATACAGGGGCAAATTGAGCAATCAATGCACGAAACAAGGGCAGAAATTAGAGACGCAATGAGAGAGTACATCAGCCAGGTTGTTGATAAATTAGAGGCAGTTGAGGATTGCTTAGAGAGACAGGGTGAAGAGCGGTGTGCCACATTAACCACAGAGGTAGGCCGCGTAGAAAGTAAAATTGACCGCCATGTAACAGTCTCTATAGAGAACAATCAGGCATTGCACGAACAAGTTGACGAACAGAACGCCAGAGTAGTATCACAGGTTAATGAGACTACAGTACAGTTAGGGCGCGTACAACGGGAAACTAGGAAAACATCCGAAGAAGTTAACATGTTAGGGCAGCATGTAGCTGTATTAGAGACGTGGCAAGCCAGCACATTCACTCAGGGTATAGTGACAGGCAGCGGACACATACAAACGGCAGTTACTCCCAACATCGACAAGGTAGTGGTTCCATTCTCAGGTAGGTCAACTTACACCCACCCGGTAAGATTCACTAAGCGCATGGACAAATACTTGCGGAATGTGTGTGTACCCGAGGCGCTTAAGGCCGCGTTGTACCGCAATTTTCATCACCACTTTTTTATTTTTTATTTGTACCAGATATTTTTTTTTTTTCTTATTTTAGACACAAAATGTGACTAAATTTGGCTCTTATGAAATATTTTTATCTCTCATAGTTTTCGCGTAATGGCTTGTTAAAGTCATATTTTGCATGTTTCCGTTCTAACGACTACATTAAAACTAACTGATATACCATACAAAAAAAATTGCAGTTGATAAAGACATTTCAGGCTACAATGTCCTGCTCATAAAAATAAAGAATAAAAATTATTTGTATTTCAAAAAAAATATTGAATTTTTTTTAATTTTTATTTTTAGTTCCAGCATTTTTTTTAATCAAAATAATTTTATTCTTTATTTTTATGAGCATGACATTGTAGCCTGCAATGTCTTTATCCACTGTGATTTTTTTTAGTTTAGTATATCACTTGGTTTTAGTGTAGTCCTTGAAACTGAAACTTGCAAACTATGAATATAACAAGCCATTACGCAAAAACTATGAGAGATAAAAAAATTTTATAAGAGCCAAATTTAGTCACATTTTGTGTCTAAAGTAAGAAAAAATAGCTGGTACAAATAAAAAATTAATAAATGGTGATGAAAATTACGGGTAGACCGTGCCCTTAAGGTAGGGTTATTTCTCTCACTACTCGTCGACTCGGCAGAGATTTGGGGGAACGAATGTCGGAGAAATGGGACGGATATGCGCAATGTTGTGAAGCGTTCATGAGGCGATATTGGAACACCCTCGAACAGGATAAGCTGATCCAAGAAATATTTCAAGGTCATTACCAGCCCGACAGTGGAGTCAGTATGGCGGACTACTTAAGGGAGTTGGTTGAGGATATGCGAGTTTCTTGACACACCATTTTCACAGGAGAGATTTGTACACTACCTAATCAGATATTTGCCACAATATTTACTTGACACAGCTATAACAGCAGGGGTCAGTGATTGCGAGGCTCTTATTCAAATCGTGGAGAAATTCGAGTACCACTCGGTCGGTCGAGCACGCTGCCCAACAAGGGAATACAATCACCCTAGACAGGATTTAAAACCGTGAAGAAGCAAAACGCCTAGAGATAGAATGACTAGAGGCCTTCCGGGTCACAGATTCGATAAGCCCCAGCGGGAATTCCGGGGTAGGGAAATGAAAGAGTTTCATCCTTCGGCTCCTCAAAAATACCATGAGAGCAGCCATACCAGCCCACCCTCCAAACAGGGAAACTTTTGAAGGCACCGGGTGAATGCCTCCCATTTCCGGAACAGCGCCGACATGTTAGCGAGGTTAGTACGAGAGTACATGGATGTGAACTAGAAATTAATATTGATGAAGTAACAAAGCCGGAAGACACAGAGATAACATCTGACACGTCGTGGATTGTGCCAAAAAAGTCTAAGTCCCTTAATATAAAAGTAGGTAAAATGTCAGTAGAGGCAATCGTCCACACAGGGGCACAGGTATCCGTGATAGATGAAGGTTTGATCGACGATGTAGCACCTTCAGGGAACGAGGGAAAGATGGCAAGCATCCCTGTAACAGGTGTATCGTTTGCAGAGAGAATGAGAGTGAAACGAGACGGCGACACACAGGTAGAGTCAACTGTAGGCGAGCACACTGCACGAGAGTCGAACAGGGACCCGCGCGCAGAAACCAACGGCGACGCGCACAAAAGATTGTCGCCAAGGCGGCAGGGCAAGACGGGCACGCAACGCGACAGTCACAGAGACTTACTTACAGGGTGCCGAGAGAAAGTTAAGTGGTACGACAACCAGTTTCGCATCAGTCTAGCATTGAATGCGGACAGGTCTCATAGAGTAGAAATGAGCGCATACAAGCTTATAGACCCAGGTTAGGCAGGTGTAAGATAATTGGGAACCAAATGTGTACAGTTTTGTTTTGTATTTTCAGTGTTTTCGGCCAGAGTGTACAGTAATGTAATGCAGGATGGACAGAGCAGAGTATAGTTGTAAGATTCTATTTTTTTTTCTCTAAAGCTAAGTTGTGAGGGCAGCTGCATATGTAGGAGGGCAGCCAGACATAGCAGGGGAAGATGCCGCCAAGGCGAGCTGTAGCAGTGTCAAAGGTCTTTGGTATAGGACAGCTAGCAGAGCGCACACCAGGGGGTAGGAGACGCACACCAGGGGGTACGAGACGCACACCAGGGGATAGGAAATGTTGGGCTGGGACCCTGACAACAGGAGTAGGGGGTAGAGTTAGTTATTGCCGTCCTAGGTAGTGCCACACTTGTTAGGAAGCCCGGCCATTAGCGGACAATAGGAGCCATTTAATCACAAGTCTAAGAGGTCTGTTGCAGATGTTGGCTCTAAGGCCAGTTTCAACCTACCTACTAAAATGGCGTCAGATCTCATAAATAGTCATGACCATCCATGGAAAGTGAAAAAAAAAAAAAGAAAAGCGCAATAAGGCAAATAAGGCTAAGAAGAGAGACACGGAATTAGTATTAGGAAAATAAGGACATCCATTTTGTAATTTCATTAATTTGTTAGTATTCTGTTATAAAATAATTTTCACAGTAATTTGTACATAGTTTTAGGAAAATGTAGGGATGATATGTATTTGTCGTCGGCTTGAGATCTTTTGCGTCCTTTCAACTACGTATCATGTCATAAAAGACATCTGAGGGTAATATGACAGGCCCATATGGTCGCCATCCCAATTTATTATATTTAATAGTTATCAGTGTCGACCATCATACATCAATGTGCAATATTATAATAACTATGCCTTGCAACCATTCATTCTCCTCGTCATTGTATCAGGATCACATTGCAATAGTTCTCATTAAGTTTACATTACAAACTGTACACTTTATATACTCATAATTTATACAAAAGTGTACAAAACTTACAACAATGCTTCGTATATCACTTAATGTGTGGGACTGTAGTCTTTCCACTGCGCTTTCTATTCTTGACTATATCTTATATTTGCAATTATTTCAGATAAAGTATAAAATGAATATAAGTACATAATTAGTTACAACTTTTACAGTGTATCAGAATCTCTGTAAAACACTGATTTGCGAAACTTCAGTCATTGCAGCACCAATGTTTTCTATCCTTACAAATTTCCCTGTATTTTACTGGGCATGACGAATACAACCACCCCAAACAAAGATATGTACACAATTACTCACAAGTTGTACAGCTTACATAAATTTAGACACTGTTCAGAACTAGCAAAATTATTTTGAAACAGCATGATTCTGCAGTTATTTACGAGTTGTACAATGAACATAAATTTAGACACTGTACGAAACTAGCAAAATTATTTTCGAACACTTAGTATGAATCTGCAGTTATTGCAATGCAACTGTTTTCTCCTCACAAATTTTCAATATTTTGCAAGTTAAGATAAGTATAAAAGCCCCCCGAGTAAGCTAAGTACACAGTTATTTACAAACTGTGCACTTTACATAAACTGACACTGTGCTAAACTATCAGAATTATTTGAAACTGTATGAAACTGTAATTGTTGCACTGCCACTTCCTCTTCCTTACACACATAATTATTTTACTTGTAATGACTAGAACAAAACACCTAAAAAGTGATGTAGGTACATAATAACTAGACACAATTTACAGTACTATATATAAATTTATACATCGTACAAAACAAGTAGAATTATAATGAAACACTCAGTGCAAATCTGCAGTAATTGTACCACATCTGTTTACTTTCCTTACAAACTTCTTATATTTTGACGGTAAAAATAAGTACAAAAATCTAAACAAGTTTTACAGTCTGCTTAAATTTTTACTTTTTACTAAACTAGCGGAACCAGTGAAAACATGTGGAGCAAAACTGCAGTCTTGCACCACCACTTTGCCTTTCCAAACAAAATTACTGTTTTTCACATCCCAGTTGTAGTAAAACAAATAAAATATAATAAATTACACAAGTTGTACAAAATGTGTACATTATAGCACATTGAAGTCTGCACACCACTATTTATATATGTTTACATTTGCCACCGTTTACTGCACATTTCAAGTCTAGGGTCCATAAATAAATATCAGTGCATAGTAAGAAGTAGTGCTGTGTACGTAAATTTTGCTTTCGAATGATACTTACGGAAGCATTCCGGAACAAACAGTGCGAAACCGCAGTCTTCGCACCACCATCTTGTTTCTTTTTGTGCATGTTTTCCGTCTTTCGCTTTGCCTGCATCGGAACAAACTTTGCAGTATCTTGTAGGGTTTTTTTTATTCTCTGTTGGTGGTATTTTTGTTGGGAAGTGGCGACCAGACAACCTATCAGCTTATGACGCTGATGCTGCTGCGTATCTTCTTGTATGGCACCATGTGAAGCCAGCTGATTCCCAAGAGCTTTCATGAAATTCTCTAGGCTAGTTTCGTTGCCATCTGCCCTTGACTTTTTGAACAAGATGTACGAATTTATAATGGCCATCAAGAAAAGGTGAAAGAAAATGTTCTTCCACCATATTATAGACTTTCTTTGGAAGGGGTAGTAGCTCAATAGCTGATCAACACCAGTTTTATTAACATTATAGTCAAGGACAATGTCTGGTTTTGTTTTGGCAACTAAACCACCCGACTTCTCACATTTACTTCGCTACATGTAGCCTTGTGTTTTGTTGAGAGACAGTATACATCTCGAGTGTCTTTCCATTTTACTGCCAAAATAGGACCACGTCTACGAAAAATTGTTTCACCCTTTTATCTTTTTTTCGTAGTTCAACCGGTAAACCTCTCCAATTTTTCTGCACTGTTCCTACGGCCAAGGTTTTCTCCTCTCAAAGCTTGTCAAATAACTGTGGACTTGTGTAAAATCGGTTCATGTACAGGGTGTGTGCTTCGCCTAAATAATTACAATACAGTCTTCGAACCAGGTTTTCAATGGAATTTTCTACACTTCCGGCGTCACCAGTATAAACTTAACAATTTAGAACATATCCTGTACTGGTACCAAAAAGGTTGTACAGCTTTATCCCGTACTTGTGGGGTTTATTTTTTATGTAGACGTGAAAGTGCAAACGTCCTTGGAAAGGGCACATTCCTTCGTCAACCGTCAAATTCTCTCAAGGATAGAAACATGCTTTACATTGGCTAGCAAAATGACTGAAGTAAGGTCTGACTTTATGTAGAGAATCGTGATTTTCTTGTCCCCTCGGAACGTATGTTGCATTATCATTTATGTGCAACATGAATAATATGGACCGAAATCTGTCCCTACTGAAGAGACGTCCAGGAAATGGAGAATGCATAATGTTATCATTCGACCAATAATCAGTGATTTTGGGCTTTTTCGCCAAACGCATGAATGATAATTGCTTAAAAAACTGTACATGTCCTTAAGCTTTGCGGTAGTCCACCGCTGCCACATTGAATTTTGTTTCAACTGTTTTGCTTGTTTAATTTTTTCGGGCATTGTACCTGCACAACGGTTTGTTTCAGTTTTTATTTTTTTTGACAGCTATACCAAAAAAGTGTGAAAAAACAGGTAATTTCATCTGATGTTCGCCTACATCAATAAGAATACCGGAGTGTTCTTGAAAAACAGGCAGAGGCGGTTGATTATCTGACGATACCCAATAAACAGCTGCAAGTGAGTTTTCATTTGCTAGTAACTTAATTGTTTCTGATTAGAATCTAAAAAAAAAATAAGAAAAAAAAACTTTTTTGTGTTTTTGTACCCGTGAGGCGAGTATTTTCTATCGTTCAGCAAAATAGTTATTACCTGCACATAAAAATCTTTCCCAGCAAAAAAAAAAAAATAATAAATAAATAAATAAAAATCTATGCATAACAGCAGTAACATTGCCGCTTGCAGGATTTTCTGCTTGCTGTTCATTTGTTCTGTTGCTAGGTCATATAGGCCCTAGCATAAATCAGAGGGACATTGTCATCCTCTAAAAAAATATTGAACAGTTGTCAACATAAACTACTTATAGTATGACGACAAAAAAAAAAAAAATATATATATATATATATATATATATATATATATATATATATATATATGCATATAGGCTAATCCACAATTTTGTAAAGACTACACGCACCAGAATCACTTCCCATAGATAATCTGCGATGAACAAGTGACGAAGAGATTCGGGTATCAATTCTTGTTGGCAATCTGTTTGGTGGTTTTCTTCTCCTCGGGACATCGTCTTCATCTGTAATAAAAATACAAGGCGAATAAGAGATGTACTTAGGCATAATACACTTCAAGTAAATACTGTAAGTAGTAAATAACTATTTTATACAAACCTGAGGTCTCTTCAGAATTGTTCAGACGTTGGTTTGTATACAGAGTCTGTATCACAGTCATCAATCTCTGAACCTGAAGAAGCATACAAATCTTCAAGATTGAGAAATTCTTCGCTACCATGTGATTTTCTTTTCGCCATTATCGTACCTGTTGCATCAATAAGATACGAAAAACGAGTGTTACACAACAAGCAACCAGTGCCGCGACATGTGTGTAATATTACAGCCTATGATGTCTAGCAACAGTTCAAAGAACTCACACGAATGTGAGATGCGCACCTCGTAATTCACAATCAAATTCGGCTCAAGCAAACTCATATGAAACTGCAGTATCACATCACCCGCTCGAGCTGTGCTCAGGTACTGTTCATCGTATAAAAATACTATGCTGGAGCTATGCTCGAGTGTGGACCCGAATGTGTTAAACAGTTAGAATAATGGAGTGGTACTAGGTTTCTCATTGATTTTTAATTTTTTTTTTCACCACATAGTATCAGGTCAATCTAAATTTTCAAGATTAAGATTAAGTTCTTTTTTCTTTTTTTAATTATTATTGTAATTTATTATTATTACATGACAAATTGTATGTTATACATTTTTATTACTTGACATTTTTCTTCTGTCCTAAAAACATTGCCAAGCATATAAGCTAGGCCTACAAAACTGACTCTTGTATGATTGATAAGTGTAAGACAGAAATTGCCCGTAATTTTTTAGATGCCATGGGGAATTTAATCACGACCAACTTACTCTTCTCAAATGAAAACCAAACAAACTATGTGAACATAGCCCTCTACATTTTAATGTTTACTTTCTGGATACTGACCAAATAATTACTGTCAACAATATCAATTGCATTTTACGGAGGACATAGTATCTCTTGAAAAAAAAAAAATAAAGTGCTGCTCTACGTCAATAACCATACAATGTGATGCAATTACAATACGTCAAAGTATATTACTTATATGAAGTCCGTCACATCCCACAACACACATAACCTCATACAAGACTCTTCCAATCGCCGTAAAAATTCATACCATAAAAACTACTTACCTGAATATTCCACCAATGTGAACCGATATGATTAGCATAGTTTCCCAGCTGCAGAGAAACTATTTCTCTACAACTTGCCATACCAAACTAATTATTTAAATTTACTGTTGTCCAAACATCGCAAACTGCTCGAAACGTTTGTTTACAGTACACTTCTCAAAAACCACAGATGCACATGCACAGAAGATGAACACGCACATTGCATTCTAAGAAATATGTGTTTCCTGTCAATGGAACACGGTTTTCATAATAATTCGGTCAGAAACGATACTGTTCATTGCATCAACATTATATAATAAGCATATAAATGTTATATGCTGCTGCGTATCAGTTTTATATTTATAAAAGGCGCTTATGAGTGGATCCGGTGATAGGATCGAGTTGAATATTTAGATACCTCTTGAGAGTCGGTACATTTTTATCGCATGGAGTTCTTGAAATATCCACTTTATCAAGTAGATATTACTCCAAATTCGGTCAAGAACGTCATGTGATAAACATCTACCGTCCCCATGGTCATATAGTATGACCCTGACCGCCCTTCAAGATCTCTAAATTTTCAACTCGATCTCGTCATCGGATTCACTCAAAAGGTTACCAAGAAAGCGCGTAAAATGTAAACTAACACAGCTGGTTACCGTATATGTACATAAAAGAAAATACATTGCAAGGCATTTTGAGTTCACTTTAACGAATGCACCTAGTACTTTTGTTGGACAAGAAATCTGGAGTAGTTTATCAAGCAAAAATGTCGCCAGAAAACGTAATTCATGTATGGAATAAATTATATAATGAATAATTAACTCTAAACAGATATATTTCGAACATTATAAATTTACTAGCAGGTATGCAATTTTAATGCTATATCCCAGATAATGTGTAAGCTTCCGGCAAGCCTGCAGTTGACTTGATTTTGGCTTGCCATTACAAGCCCTGTTTGGTAAGTTTGATTCAAGCTTGAGGCAAGCCTTTTTTTTTTAGTTGCATTCTGCCTTGTACGTGGCAAGTTTACTGCAAGCTTGCAGCCACCTAGCATAAAGCTTTCCTGGCAAGCTTGCGGACCTGTCATGGCAAGCTTGAATCATGCTGATTTTACTATCTGGGATACTTATATTGTACCAGTACAAAAGGATATTTTGCACTGTTATAACCTGGTATACACAGGTCTGACAGATTGGCGACTGAAGTTACCACCTCTGCAAATTGTGCTTTTTTTTTTTTTTTTTAACTGCCAAGATACTACTCTTCAGATTAATTTCCGCTCGCTGAACATCCGACGACTGAGCAGATCCAGTCACATGGCCAGTACTACCTAGTAGGACTATACCTACTATGTTTTCATAAGTAACATAAGGACCACAGCCACGGTCGTAGAAGTACAGGTCTGGACACTAGCCTATCTACCAAAGCTATTGAGTTGACCCCTTTATGACTGAAAGCACCACTAGCAATGAAGTGTTGTTTTAACATTGCAGTATAGCGTCATACTAGCAGTTCTCCTAGCAGCTCCGCACGAATTTGCTCCTTGTAGTCCCATTTACGCAATGCTGAAACAACCCCAGAGTGCCAGTGGCACCAATCAGTCATAACGGGGTCAATTTTCCACTCCAAGTGTCCAGACCTGTTCCCTTAGAGTAAATATAGGGTAGAGGGAGTATCCTCTATACAGCTGCGTACGAAATTGTGTGTTCAACATGTGTCATGTGACGTAAGTGAAATATGCGCGGGAGATTTCAAATAACATTGAGAGAAAAATTAATAATTGCTTAGTAATCACAACCATGTACGGTTATTTTGGTACCTTATGAATATATGAACTAAGGAGAGCATACTATCATATTATCGCATAGTATAATTGCATAGAAATTTCAGAACGACAAATGTAAACAATGTCTGCCACGTTACTGTTCTCCTTAACTCAACTGTTTTTAGTAAAAAAAAGTAAATATTAGCTACATACTTACTATAGGGTTTTGAACTGATATCTTGGTGACATCACGTGACTAAATATATGTTCTGGAAGGTACATGATGAGTTTCAAACATCACAACTGCATTTTTACGCCGAGAAAACATAAATAAACGACACCAAACTCTCGAGACCATGTTGGACACACATTTGTGACGTCATGTTCCTTCTACTATATATTACCTCTATGCCTGTTCCTCTATGGTCGTGCCCACGGCCATAGAGGAACGGTGAAGACCTACCCTCCTTGTTCTGTGGTGAAGATCACATCACACAGAAATGAATGTTACGACATATGTCACATCACATAGCATCATTAAGGCCGATTCACAATGAAGTTAACATGGGGCTTTGTACGTTAAATTTGCGTTAACTTTATAGAAATATTTACCCCGGATTTGTTCGATGTTTCACATTGAGTTTAAGGAATTAAGTTGAGGTACAAGGCTACCAATTGTAGTCAAGTTGTCGACAAATTCATCAAGATTATCATGTATTATTGTGCTGCTCACGTAAAATGTTAATAGTTTAATTATAAGTGTGGAATAACTATCTTCCACTTACATCAACTAATAATATTCAAGTGAATCCGCCTAATGAACGTGTCCACAATATTGTATTATTTGGATTTTGGTCCTGGTTTGATATTTCGTATGTTGGCAATGAAAATACACTATTCTGTCGGACTGTATTGTAGTATGTAACAAATGATATATGAATGACGATCATTGCAATATTTACATTTAACAATGTTATTTGAGCTGCCAGATGTTTTCATATACAAGTGGTAACGAAAATGATTCGCAAGTACTGGCAAGTGCTTCCATCAGGGGGGGCATGGTGGGGGGCCTGAGCCCCCCCCCCCCCTAACAGATGTTCCACAATGTGTTTAGTTTCAAGGGCGCCCATCTTATAGATTGTAAGGGAGGAGAATTGAAAGTATAGTTGATTTAAAAAAAACTGCTGAAATAGCACCATTTTGCACCTAGAAATCCAAATTTTCCCAGGGGAGGGCCCCCGGACCCCCCCCTCTAATAAGGGGGATGGGCGAATAGCCAAATGTTAAACCCTCACCCTGTCTTGGCCCCCCCTTACAATCTATAAGATGGGCGCCCTTGAGTACTGGTACCAGTTTCAATTATGTGTTGAAAATGTGTAATACGTAACCCTCCTAGTTGTAATATTACGCCTTTCTTACATACTCATTTTTTTTTATTCTGACAATTTACATGCTTAATTATTTACGAGTGAATCTGTCGGGAATCTATTTATTTCATTAAATGGGAGGGCTAAACCTTAGTTTAACATCTTTCGTGAGACTGGTGAAACACGTTTAATATTTTAACAATAAGTTTGCTGTCTACACAGATCACACCTACCTCAGTGAACAGCGAACTTGCAAACCATCTAATTGAATTTATTGTAGCGTCCTTGAACGAATGTTTCAGCAACACATATTTGATAACGATTTGCGACTCACTAAACAACCACAGCCACACAATTCACTCACAAATACCGTCTCACACAAGTTACAAATCTTACGTGGAATTAAAAATATTATTTAAGTAAAATTACAGTAACGAACATTTTTCTTTCACCACACTTCAGAACACAGCTATGACAAATACACTTATTTTCATACATTCTCGTACATGCACTAACGAGCAACACACAATTTGAGGTTACACGAATTGTGCAAAATGTTAGTTTTGGCGCGATAAAACATCGTAGGCAATAGCCAACAAAAGAACAACTCCTCTTCTGACTGGCTGTTCTTAACTTTACCTTTACGTTATGTTGAAGTTGACTCAACTTCGAGATTTATAAGTTACTGTTTGATCGCTGATAATTCAATGTGAAAACACTGCAGCGTGACCTATATCTCAATTCAGCTGTAACGTAAAGGTAACGTAAGAAGCTCCACATTGACTTCATTGTGAGTCGGCCTTTATAGTGATGTGTGCTGGGACGATTGTTTGTATCTTGGACTAACACACATCTGTCACAGGACTTAACTCCTTCTCTTCACCTCGGAAAGGCCAAGACAGGTGTCACTTATGCCTGGTTCACACATCCGCCGAGCAGACAGAAGACCACGTGGAAGCGAGTTTCAGCCAATCAGAATACCTACGTCTTCGTTTTCTGTGCGAGCAGCACTGAAAAATTGAGCTCATGCCAAAATTTCTGGCTACATAAAGAATAAACAACACAGAAATTAATTAGAAGCATATACTTGAAGTAGCCGAGCCGATCAAAGCAGTTGGATGTAGAGGTGAAAATGGTGATCCTGGGGGTCTATTCACTAACTTTTCCTTAGTTACGGCCAGTAACTTTAAGTTACGGATCGCTTAACGCCGCTTACCTTAATTTGCGATTCACTAAGCACTTCCCGTAACAAATTCAGCTGACTTTAATTTTACGGGTACGTTACTTGGCAACACTGTAGGACGGCCGTCATGTTACTGCTCACTGCCACTCGGATCATTGATTGTACATGCATAAATTGCCTTCGTTAGGCAGTGAATTATCTCGCGCCAAAACATTTATTTTGGTTTGTGTTTATGTGCTCTGAGTTGTTTACAAAACGTACTACTCGATTTCGGCGAATTTAATTAAATTTTACGTTGAAACTGTAAAATTTGTCTATTTTTAGTTGTGGAATATATAAATAACGAAGTTTTTGTTGGAATAGGTGCAATGTTATGTAGTAAAAACGTATTTTTGCCGCATAGAGCATAGTTTAAAAAGTTTATTCATGCGTGCTGTTTGCGCAATAACATATATCT
>PNEQ01001533.1:13339-25096 GCA_003012365.1 Medauroidea extradentata | reverse complement strand
GTCACAAATATAACTGCCATTAAAATTATGAATGGTAAATTTTATCAAAAATACGGGCCATTTGTTTTGACATGCGACTGAACACGATGTCTCGTACTGTAGTGTTTTTAAACTTCGTATCTGCAAGTTTTGCAATTGTTTCCTCATACCGAAACCTTTCTATAATTTAAATTTTACTTTGTATGGTTAATACCACTCGTTTCAAGTTTTGTGCAGTTCGCGACATGATTCCAAACACTAACGTTTTACAACAGTGCTACTGCCCACCAAATTCTACGACATAATCCATCAACTGCAGTGTGTGCACGCGCGCTGACGTCTATAAACAAAGCTGCGCACCGCTCACGTGTGCTGTCGCCTTGCTGCCGTGTAGGAATGTACACTCCGCTCACATGGACAAGCGCGCGAGAGAGGACAGTTCTTTCAAATTAAAATAGCCTACTACCTCAAACAAATGAAAACAAGTGTGTCATACTGTATATTAATAAGCACAAATGCGAATGCAAATGCTTAACCGACTATATAGACACAAACTTCTGAAGTTACCAGAATTTCACAGGCGCAATAAAAAAATTGTTAACAGTGTAAAAAATAATTTGCATTATAAAAAATCGCGGATAATCCGCAAATCGGATGATCGAGTCGCGGATAATCCGCAAATCGGATGATCGAGTCGCGGATAATCGAGGTTCTACTGTGTATATATATATATATATATATATATATATATATATATAGACACACACACACACACACACATACTCCCCGTCCGTTTGAATTAAATCTATCACAAACGCCTTTTCAGAACTAAGGTAATATTTAGTTATATACCTATATAACTTTTAAATACCCTCAAATGCCTTTCTTTCTTTGCATAAATGTTATACGCACAATTTCAAGTTATTAGTATTTTATTTTGATAAATTTAAGATGAAGGTATTTCTTTATTATTTTCCTCGGTGATAAAGCATTTCCTGTAGACCCTATTGATTTTAGTAATTTGATTTGTTTTATATAAAACCAATTTGTTTGATTTGTCCGATGCAGTCAGGCGGAACTTTGGAAGTTTATTTGAAAATAGTGCCACATACACTGCATAAAATTTTATGTTACTCATACGAGTTCATAGATGGCAAACAAATTATTCCGTTTAGTAAGGAACTCTTTTCAAACAATGTAGTCATGAGAATAGGCAAGGGCCTGTAAATAAGTGTAGCGTCCTACGTCATGCATTGTTGGCCGATAGTTATATAGCACGGTCTAGTTGTTTACAGACGAATCACAGACGTCCAGTAGTAGTGCACAAGGTCTGTCATTGGCCCAGTCAAATAGGGACTTAACAGTAACGAAATCAAAGCATCAGAAATGAATACATTACATTGAAGCCTAACAGTCAACTTTTCCCGCGATGAATCACCTTCTCTAATTATGGCCGTTTCGGGACAAATTCTGAAAAACACATATCGGATTTTGTGCGAATTAGTACAAAATTAGAATGTTTTACGGGAAAAGCTATGCACATTACCTATTGATCTGAAATATTTTGCTGTAAAATGCGCTGTTTTCGATTTTTTTTTCTATTATTTAATATTTTTCCGGGGACGAATTCCGGAAAAAGAAGAAGTTGTAAGCGGATTTTCGTGAATTTTGAGTATGTTATTCTACAAATTTTTCTGCAAATTTCGACGTAAATAACCTTTTCTTGCAATTTGTCCATAAATCAACCCCTTTCTCTCGTATCTTTCTTGGACTAGAAACCGACCCGTCTGGCTAATGGTACCCGAGGGAGGTTGGCGTGACGTCACAAGATCAGTCCGCACGGTCTTGCCTGTGCCTGGCGAATGGAGCGTAGAGCAAAATAATACGGTCCGTTTGTCATGTTTTATCTTTTTCCTCATCGCGATTTGGCCCGGCTCTATACATTAACAAGTTAGTACATTTTATTTTTTTTTAGAAATTATTATTTTTTACATATCGAGAGCTATGAACTGACTGTTAATATAGCCTACTGTGTTTGCCTAGCCTGATAAGGCTAGCTCATTCTGAATTTTTCTCACAACGTCGGCGTTAATTTTTCATTGCCTCAATTATTTTCTACCGTCCATGTTAGCTTAATTATATACATGAAAGGTTAAACGTGCCCACCACCACATGCAATTAGTATCAGTACTTAGTTACAAAATTTGCAGCAAGAAGTTCATTTCTTAAAAATAAGGCAAACGCACTATAGTAAGAATTTAATGACAAAGATACAGCAGAAGAAAATGAAAAGTCAATGTGCGCAGTTAATGCAAAAATTGTTGAATTTAAAAATTAATCATAAACGTTGTCCTAAAGCCATTAAGACTCAGGTACATAAAATATTAGAAACTGTTTTTACAGTTCAGCAAATAGAATGACTCTGAAAAAAGAACAAGCAATATAGAAAGACAGTGACATTGCAGCAACAATCACATTGCGTTCAGTTTCCCGGAAAGCGTATATTTACCTTAGAAACGTTGGGATTTCGTTACCTGGATTGTTTACTCTGAGTAAATGTACAAGGAACTTGTGTCAACCTGATTTGAAAAAAAAAAATGAAAATGATTAGTTCACTGGAAAATTCGACGCTTTTCTCGTTCAATGAAATTAATATCTGCTCTCGAGTTTGCTACAACAAACAGAAGATCGAGCGTTAGGACCTTACAGAATGGTAAAAGTAGCAATGGCCAGAAAAGTGTACGTCAAAAAGTAAAATATGCCACATAGTTATTTTCTAACAATATGGCAACAATTATATTTTGAATTCAAGATTTCTTAATGACTAAAAAAATTCTTGGCACAGCGCATTTGGTGTGCATTCAGAGCAACAGATTAGTAGTTTTAATTAAACGAAAAGTGTTACTGCAGAAATGAGAATTTCCGAAAAAAGTGATAATGCCAATAAAATATGTTCTCTACAATACGGAATATTGGATACACATATGACAATTAAACACCAACAGATTTCAAGTAATGACCGAGAATGCTTGTGTTAGGGAATTAAGTACCAACATTCGGTTCATCAGCTGTTATTACCGAATATGAAAAAAAAAAAAAAAAATTAACCATATCTAACTAGTCAGATGTTTGTCAGTGCGGTTAAAAATGCCGAAACAGGGATGTTGTGAGTATAAACCGTGACATAGACAATAGTGAACATCTGTGAATGACAAGGGCTTGGCTGAAATTTCAATAAAAGATAAAGAAGTACCCCGAGATACAGCGCGGGATATGTAGCTAAATTTTCCAACAAATGGTCTGTATGATTTTATTTCATCAATTTCAAATGGTAGGGAAATATTAAATTTTATATTAATTAGTATTTTGTACTATTTTGCAACTATTTGAAAATATTCATTGCAGTACTTTTTCTGGAGGATGGATAGAAACACTAAGCCCTGGTGGACTGGCTGTAACGTCAGAAAAAAATAAGTATCTTTGCAACCGCTGAGTGATTGTTTAACTTATTTCACAGGCAGACTTTAGTTAAAAAGAAAGGAATTGTGAAAACACATTTTTCAAATGATATTGCCTAAGTTTCCGTCCGTAGAATCTAAAGCGCTGCGAAAATTTGTGTTTACCAGGACATTCATCATCAGTCTTCATCATATCACGAATATGAAATTGAAACTCTTGATAGCGACAGTTGAAACTTCATATGTATTGCTGTGAACTGAGGTAAGAGGATTTTAATTTTTTTTTAATTTTGATTGCCTTGTCTTATTTTCAGCAACAGTGCATAAGCAAAATCATTATTAAAATAAGAACAGTACTGTATTTGAATGAAATTTGTATGCGATTTCTGCACGCGTAAAATTTTACTCTATGTTTTTCACTGTCTGAAAATTTGCACAAAAAATATTTAGTTTATGATCAAAACAAATGTTACGGAATGCTTTTCAATGCAGTGTAATATAAATTAAATTGTGTGTTTTTAAATGTGGCATCTTGCATAAATGCAGTTCTGTCTCAATGTTTATACCAAAAGTACAAAGTTAATGTTCAAAATAAACTACGTGTATGTATTCTTAGTAAAGTGTTATATATGTATTTTTCAGTGTAACGCCTTCCTCTAAAATCTGTGCCATTTACAGTTTGTTATTTTACTGCGTGTCTTTCAGAAACATATCTCGAGCTACCTCAAATTTCGTTTGAAAAAAAAATAGTTTATATTCGAAACAAATGTTACTCAAGCGTGATAATTATGTTTGTACTTACACCACTTTACGTTTTAGCAGTATCCGAACTTACCAATTTGTAATTTAGGTTAGCGGGAATTTCAAGTAGATGTAGGTATTTGAACTAATCTTAGCAACACAGATTGTGTTCAGTTTAGGAACTACACTACTGTTTAATTTCCTCAGTAAACTAAAAATAAAAGAAACATAAATGTGTTTTGAAAAGTAATGAATGATTTAATTTTGGCTTTTCATTACGGATTACGTAAAAGTGATATATTATATACTTTTATGAAATATATTACATACATAAATTTCTTCCTGGTGAACTAATATCATTACTAAGGAACAAAAAGGATGCCACGCTCCTGCTTTGTTGTTTCGTCAGATTTAACTGTTGTTAATCTTTTTAAAACGTTCTTTAAAAATATCGTTAAAAATATTACTTTAACAGTAAAATATGTTGTAAATAAAGTGAATGTAAATAATAGATACCTTAGAGGAAAGCGTTACACTAAACAACTCACATTATCAGCGGCCTGCCTACACGGCTGGCAGGCACATGGGCCGTACTGTTCTTGTGGCAACCTTCGAATGATATGGCAACAGTGTCAGCCAGTCACTGCAAAAATCTTTATTCCCACGTTATCTTGGTGCTGCTGTCTCGCGCCCAACCTCCCCACCCTTCTACCAACTGTACGTGACACAGGTCCTGTCCGAAAGTTGGAGAAGGAGGGGGGGGGCCATGCTTTCGTACAGTTCAAATATTTCTTGTCTTTCTCGCCAGATGGAAGCACTTCACAGGGGACTTGTAGTCAACCTAACACATCGTTACATACATTTGATTTTATGTCTAAATTTCGTGAACTAGTATAACAAACTGCAATATTATTGCTTATAAAATTTATTTAAATGCAACAGTATGATACAGTGTAGTATTTTTGTTTCAAATCGTTGGTTAAAGTGTCTAAATTTGCTACTGAAATTACATAACAAAAAATTATGAAAAAATGCATTTACGTTAGCATGTATAATGCATCAGTAAACTGTTTCAAACAACTATTTTTTAAAAACCGAATGTGACACGCACTTTTTCTTACTTTAATCTAGCAAGTGAATGCAGTAATTAGTAAAAATTTTTATTCTGATTATTGCTGTAATGGCTGCAAAATTAGTATGCAAAGTTCGTTTAAAGTGTCAAAACATATATTAAAAATTTTTTTAAAAAAAAAATTATGTTCCTGCAATACTTGTCATTTATGTCTACTACAAAATAAATAATTTCAAGTTCGTTTTAACATTATTTATTTAGGGAACAATCCCCCTTAAAGGTAGCTGCAAATATACATGACTATTAAGCTAGGGTTAAATCCTTTCTGCTGTAGCAGCTTTGTAATCTTGTCAATTTGTTGTAACCTGCTATTTATCACTTGCTACCTCTTATCTTTGAATAACTAAATAACCAGCACACACTGCCATTGCATGTAATTAAGAATAGAAATAGTAAAGTTGCCAACCACTACACGGACAGGGGTACTGGAAGAAGGATGGAAACTGTACATGCACAAAATTGCTTGGTATGTACGCTTGTCCAATAGAAAACTAAAACTGTTGCTGACAATTCTGTTACATTAAGTTATTGCAGACCCTAAAAGATTATATGTACATATGCTTCAATTCATGGAGTCGAGAATTATTATACTGTTACATCAAGATGGCCCCAAAAAGAAGAAAATGTTTTAAGACAAACCCTCTGTGTTTTATACACAACACAACTGTACCAACACAATTTTCATTCATAGATCTCATGTTCGTAACAGTTCATTTATATTTTAAAAAGTTATTTGGTTACTAAGTCCTACACAAAAAGAAAATATTTCAATAATGTTTACCAGGTTATGGACAAACATATGTACACTATCCACCAAAAATTTTTATTTTTGTTTCATTAACAAATAATGAGATGAAGCTCAACTTAAAAAAGTTTTTATGAATGAAACATTCCTCAATTCTAGCGTTTTAACTGCAAAACTGATTTCCGTAGCATACATTCTGGATTTTTGTCCCCCTTCACTGCAACTTGTGAGTGCTCTTAAAACCATATTGCAATTCTTTTAGATAAAAAACTTAAAGAAACCAAAATTTATACAGAGACATAGACTTGGTATGCTAATTCTGCAATTCCTTAAGTAGATTATTGTTCAGAACTGCACTGCTTCCTTAGGCAATTAATTGCTGAAACAAAATTAAGAAAACATGTATCAAATTATTAAACATCTATCCCATAAAATTCAGCTAATTATGACAATGTAAGCAACTACAAATTAGTAATTTTGACACAAATAGCTTGATGGAATCAGTGCCTAAAGGCCAAACTACCATTAGAGAAAAAATTGCCACACAAATTAGAACACATACAGTACAAGCTTATGTCACTAAAAGAAACAAAACGCACTGCTCAGAGTAGCTACCCACCAACAATAAGCACAAAAGGGGTTTAGAACTTGTATTACTCTCACAGCAATATTCTTTGCCACCCACAAAATAACTATACAGTGTACCCTCGATAACTCGGACTAAAAGGGGGAAGAAGCTGTCCGAGTTACGATGGTCCGTGTTATCGAGGGGTGTCCGGGGAGGTAGGGTAATCAGTCAATCACAAGAAACGCGAAGAAATTAGTACGCTATCATTTCTATAGCAAAAGAGGCTGCAATCAATACTGTTTTGTACGTAGCTATTGCATCAAGTTACGGGAGGGCAGCCATGCTGTGGGAAAATTAACGCTAACGTGAAGGACTATGAAAGAATGTCAAACAATGTGGGCAGTCAGATCTTTATTTATTTTTTTATGCTGCTACTACTGGCTGATCCTTTTTTATCTCTGTGCTAGAAGCTGGCACCAAGGCACCCTTTATCACATTAAAGTTTTCGTCTGGCTGGCGACAGCCAATGTGCAAGCACGTGTGAGAGAGATAAGAAATGATCGTTGGAGATAAGCTAGGGAGGTTGCGAGCAGAAATAGTCAAGGTCAACCGGTACAGTCTCATGCAATGCAAACACTGCACGTGACTACACGCATCTCACACAAGATGTTTACATTGAAAAATACCTTACGTCCGTATGTCACAGCGTAGCCGCAGCAGCCAGCTGCTAGCCAGATAGTTACTCTACCCTCCTACAAAGTTACAAAGGTACGAAAATAATTTTCCTCGTATATACGAATAAAACCGGTACTGTAATTAACAATCCTTCTCGGTAACTGTACACACGTGAACACATTTTAACACTACTAATTTTTAAATTTAATTTTATGTATGTAAATTGCATCATAGAACACATAATTTACAGCTTTATTCTTACACAAATTGTCATATTACAAAGCAATAAAATTTTAATCATGTTCTACAGAGTTACCGTATTTACTCGCGTAATCGCCGCATATTTTTGACCAAATTTTAGGCCCAAAAAATGGGCTGCGGCCATTATATGGGGTTTTCAAAAAAATTACCTTCAACATTTTTTTGGTGTAGAATATAACAAATGTACATTTTTTTCTATATTTACTCGTTCATAATGTGACCATTTCTTCTAAAATAAAGAAAAATATTTTGTCCGTGTATAGTAAACATGGAAAAATTAACACCATAAAATCTTGCTAATCCATTCATGTGCGTCACTCAATGAAAACCTTTTAAAATCATCCCGCATAAGACGTTTACATTTTACAGTCCATTACATGTACGCTATTATTTCCCATGAAGTACTTTATAGACAAAGCCGATTCACGCTTAAAACGTTAGAACTCTCCAGACGCCATTACGTTATCAACAGAGCATCATCAACCAGCAAGCGTGACTCATCGTGTCCGGCTTGGGCATGGATGTTGTGTTGTTCTTTCACCATCCACACTGACTCTTGAAAACATCATTGTTAAAGGGCGTAAAACCCTCTCACCAATTTTTCTACATCGCAATGCGAAGCAACGATTTTTAATTTTTCTTTAATGTCCGGAACAATTTGTTTTGCAGCCCTGAATTCATTGCACATACCAGAACAAAATAATTTACCATTTATGTGTCATTGTAACCCGTAGTTACCGTCATTTCACAAGCACCATGCTGAAATGTTTGTTTACGACACACGTGCGTGCCTGGCTCGCTAGGCGAAGAGGGAGGAAAGATAAAGAAGCGAGAGGTCGGCCTGCTGCGTTGCATCTTTACTCGCGCGCCTCGCTAGCAACATTTTACCATACGGAACTTGCCAGATATTTACTGTGGGATTATTAAAGGTTAAGTAGCAATGGACGACTACGTTATAAAGTTTAATACTGTTCTAAAATATGTGATGAATTCAAATCCAGCAGAAACCATTTTTTATGTCTTTTAACAAAGAAACAATTAATTAAAAATTATTAATTTTTTTTTAATTCTGTCCGAGTTATCCGAAGTCCGGGACATCGAGGTCCGAGTTATCGAGGGTTCACTGTATTAATCAATGCAACTCAAAAGTGTTAAATGATTGTGTTGCAACTAATGATCTACAATAAACATTTTACATATCTATTAACTGGAAAATAAAAAAAAAACACTGTATTTACAAATGGAAACAACGCAGAAAACCATTTAGATTTTTATTGATGTTTCACAATAGCAAAGGGAAGAAACTATGATAAAAAGAACAAAACTGTTTAAATTATAATTCAATATCATATTATCTAAAAGGTTGTTCTTAATTATTAACTAATTATACAGAAACAGTTTTACTATTGCAATTGCAGGCAACACTGTCGCTGTAACATACCCTAAGACTCACAGTTCAAATGACCTATACACTTGTCTCTAAATTCTTCGTCAGCACAGGTTCCTGTGATCCAGTGCAAAATTATGCTAAAATAGTAAGTATATAACATATGAGGCTGCTTCTGTTTAGTTTCAAAATTTCAATATTTGAGGAAACTCATGCATATACATATGTGAAAGTTAAAACCAAAATTGATGGTTATATTTGGCCCTAGTTCACATGTATAATTGCATGGTTTGTTGCTAACCAAACAAGGTTAAATGTCCTACATGTCTAGTGAGATTCTCTGCCACATGATGGCAGCACTTTCAGGAATAAAATATATTCCATCAATAACTTTAAGACCTATGGATAACATTCAAATCTGAAAACTGAATTGTACATTAAAATAACATATAAATTTTGATAATTATGTTGCATGTCATTCAATCAAAATACACATGTCATTTGTTTAAAAATATTCTTCTTCAAAACTTTAATTTTTTCGGAAAAGTAATTATACACACTTGACTATCAATGAAAAAATATAAAACAGTTTTCATATTTTTAACTCACCAAATACTATAAGACAAAATTAAAATAGAAAATTGTAACATCTGGAGGGTAGGGAAATTCAGGTCCGTATCTATAAACGGTTTTGGAATGACAACCAACTGCTATCCCCATAGAGAAAGCATTGGTGAGCAGTTGGTTGTCATCCGAAAGAGGTCTATAGCTTCGGCCCTTAGAGCTAGCCGCACCGCGCCTGGTGCATGGCAACATCTAAGCGAAGAGTGAATGGGAAGGGGAGAGAGTTTGGTACCAGATGCATGCTACGTATGTTGAATGAAATGTGATACTCTGCGTATGAGACGGGAACACTCAACAACCGGCTTCATAGAACCACAAAACGGACCACCCAAGGTTTTCAATATTGTACCACCCAGCATTCGTATAGAGTTATCTCAATAAACCACGGAGCCAAATTAAACCTGAATAATGGGACATAGATTCGAACCCAGGTCCTCACGAATACGAATACAACTGTTTTAAAACTGTTCCACTTCATTCATCATGTGGCGGTAAATATTGTATACTTTACTCTTCAGTATACTACACTGGCTACTTGCATCAAAATCTATCAACAAAAGGTCATTGGTATTTTTATCGCTTAGTACTGAAACTTTAGAGACAACAATGAAAACTTTCACCTTATCAATCAGAACTGCTGTGTTATATGCTAATGGACCATTTAAAAAAATATATCTTTCCATAGCATTTTTAAAATTATTCCCTTATTGTTTTTGATCAAAGGGCTGACTGGGCAGGGTTGAAATTGTTGGCAAGCCCCCGAGGAGTCTTACACATGGAGGCCCCTTCTGCAGCACATGAATATTTTGAAAGCTTGTCCAAGTTTCAATGTAGACGTGGGTCCTATTCCACAATAAATTAAAAATTACAAGCTACAAATTTTGAGGTCGAAATTAGTAATTACTTATACTAATTTATATTCTACAACGAAGGTGGCAATACCAAAAGTAAGACTATTAGAAGTTTAAATTACTTTTTTGGTCAGCGCTCTACATCGAGGTCTTTAGCACTGGTGAGGGGTGACATGTGAGTATGGAGCAGTGCCGGAATGAAAGGGCAGGGGAAATGGAAGATCCCTGAGAAAACCAGCTGACCAGTGACATTGTCCGGCACGATTACCACATGTGAAAATCAGGGGACCGACCCTGCCAGGAATTGAACCCGGATTACCTTGGTGGGAGGCGAATGGTCTGACCATTCGGCCACAACGGCCCCCTTAAATTACTACAAACAAACACACTAGCATGTGAATAGTTCACAGTGGTAGATTTTTGTAGAAAATAGGAAAGCGAGATTAAGAATGTAAACAATGCCTGACAAAAAGTACTTCAGTACTGTTTCAACTATTATGCATACAGTTTCTATATATTTATTATTAAACTATTATCATTCTAGTCCTCACTTTATTATAGGAATTACTGTAAGTATGAAGCAAGATATTCAAAATTCCGTTCCTGTGTACATATAATTTGCTTTGCAGCACAGAAATCACTTTGAACATATTTTTTAATTTTTCCTACAATCCCCCAGAAAATACATACTGTACATCAACAATCGTTGTAACAAATCATGTTCTCACTAAATAAGTAAAACTCTCTGAACCTCTCACGCTATGTCAGTATGTAGATATGTATCATATCCTTCGCTTGACGAATCAATCAAGCAGTTAATCCATCATGTTTTTGACTAATAACATCATACAAACAACAAATCTCAACGAACGTACAAATGTCTCAACGCATGTGAGAATTCCAACTAATTACAAGTGTTGTTATACTAGTCCTATTCTAATACCTAATTTTGTGGAACACGTACTAATAAATTTACTAAACATTCTTATAAAATTTATTTTATGCTTACAGAATAACATCTTACTATAAAGTACATTCTAACACAATTTTGCACGCTACAAGACATTTTACTTATATCACTATTTTAAAAGTTATTGTAAGATCATGGGCATAAATAGCTAAATGAAAAACATTACAATTAAATTACTGTAGTATTTCTGAATGTGTGCATGTGTGCTTACGTGAGCATTTGTGTGTGTGAGGCAAACAGAAACACAAATATTTGCTTTGTAAAAAGTAACCAATGCTATAAAAACAATAAATATATATATATATATATATATATATATATATATATATATATATATATATATATATATATATATATATATATATA
>PNEQ01001533.1:0-12339 GCA_003012365.1 Medauroidea extradentata | reverse complement strand
ATATATACATATATATATATATATATATATATATATATATATATATATATATATATAGACACACACACACTCTAAAGTACAGTTGTAAATTAATATAATTTTTTTCAAGTTTTTTCAGTTGTAATTAACAAATTTTGAAGATAAGTTTTAATATATTTTAATTGAGCCATTGTCCATAATGAATTAAATACTAATGATTTAGAATGATGACAGTAACATATTGATAAATAATGGAATATTAACAAATGAAAAAACGAGAGGAATAATATATTTTTGCAAAAAAAATTTTCTTTGGAGTCAGAAATTAATAATATAAATAATGTTTATGAACATTGTTGTTCATGTAAAATGGAGTAAAGATTTACAGGTAATTTTTAAATTTGGTGACAAATTTTAGCAATTAAGAAAGAAGGAAATTTTTAATAAAACATATTTCTTTTAAAATCTAAGGAACTGCCAAGGATTTTATTTTGAAATTAATAATAAAATATAATAATACCAAGTTTACATGGACATAAGGTGTTTGAAAAAATAAGGATGGAGAAAAATATATTTGATAACATGAAAGCAAGTTATTCGAATTTCTTTTTAGTTGTTGGTCACAAATTTGTTGAAGATGGAAAATATAAATTTTGTCAAATCATTTGTGTTAGTAATATTGAAACAGGAGTTTCAAAGTTGAATTGTTTAACTGAGGCGTTAGTGATGTTGAAAATAATGTATGATGTAAATTATTTTGGCAAGTAAAAATGTGACGGCAGCTTGCTGAAGATGACTATGGAAGTGTGATTTAATGTTTATGAAAGTTGTGAAATGTTCATGTTCATTGTGAGGGGTGAAATTTTAAGGGGTTGTGTAGTGGAGAGGGCATCTCATACACAAATTCATTTTTATTATCTCACTGATCCAAGAGGTTTCGGGTAGTTGATACTAGGGCTTTGTATTCTCTGACCCAAGACGTTTCGGGCAGTCGAGGTTTAGGATTTTTTTATTGCTGACCCAAGGGGTTTCGGGAAGCCACGGGTAAAATGTTGTGTTGGTGTTCGGCCGAGGATGCCAAATGTAAGTGCAAGTAAATGAGGGTATCGTATGATTGTAGCTTTGTCATCTGATGCTAATTACAGAAAGATCTAGAGGCTATTTAAGTATGTTTATTAATGTGACCAATATTGTAATTGATTTGTAAACAATGTGGAAAAACATTTTAACATAAAACAAAGTTAAGAAAAATTATATATACTACAATTTCAGACACATAGGATTTGGACAATTTTTTTTGCTGCCACCAAACAAATGATAAGTTTAAGAAATTTTAGTGTGAAGTTTTGAAGAGTATTACTGGTTTATTGTTTAGTAATGGTAATTTGGTGTGAATTATAAGTGAAAAATTGTCATCTTTACAATTTCTTTTCTGGAACTACTCAGGAATGTTCCTTTTCTTCCTAAGTAGTTGGGGAGGTAATGTAACATTGCAGGCCTACAGGTTATCGGCATATATAAAAGATAAATTTTTATGTATTTTTTTAAATTAAATTCCAAAGGTTTATAGCAGGAAGGAATCGCATATAATTTTTTTGTATAAGAAATTTAAAATTCAATTAGCAAAATATGAATTCAATTATAGCCACACGGCTAAAGGGTGATTGCGGCACAGCTATGTTTGAGCCAGGGTACCCAGTCTATACCATATTTGGTCGGGGGTAGAGGTGTCAAATTCTTTTGCATGTTTATTTCTTGTTTGGCCTCCGCCGTATTAGGAAGCATTTTAGAGCCTGGTAAACCATTGGCTGACACTGTAGTTGTATGGTAGTGTTGGTAAATGGTGTAAGACAGACTTGTACACCTCATTAGGCAACAAGCGAGGGCCAAGCCTGTGATTGGCTAGCTGAGTAATGCACATTAGTAGGCACAGGGTTCGGCGAAAAGACCATCGCCAGGCGAGATAAATCATTGCAACGTTGCCGAGAAGGGTCATGCGAACGTGCTGAGACCCAATTAACACATGAAAAGATAGGGAGTGGCAAATTTACCATGCGCAGGCAGCACCGTGAACTAAATTTACTATATTTATTAATTAATTTCACATTTCGGACTAACATTTACCTATTAAATTTCTTCCGCCCGCACATGCAGGTCATTGGTGCGGAAGGCTTCAGCATTTCCCTTCCTAAATATTAGGCTGCGTGCCTTTCTTTTTTATTCTTTCCTTCCAGGCGAGACATTCTTGAAGATACACTGGTGACTGGAGGAACATGTGTATTTTTTATGCTCTGTGATAGCGAAATAACGGAAATAAAAACTTGAGTTAACAACAACTCTTTCACTTCAAAGGTAACTTAAAAGTGATCCTGTACAAATATCAGCAGATCTAGTCATGGCAAACAACTTTACCAGTCAGTACAAGTGCAGTTTAATTCATCATCTAATATACCCAGCTCGCAAGGGTGTGGCTGGAAGTGTCACTGTCCGGTTCCAGTCGAGGAGTCCAAGTTTCAGGGTTAAACAGCACGAGAGGAGTGCGACGTGACAAGTACAGACATGGGGCACAAAAAACAGGGATGGCAGCCATGTCTCAATGGAACTGTGTTCTGGGACTTAGCCAATCCCGTGGTTCGAGCCCATGCTAGTGCCATGGATCACCGGCCCACTTAGAATACACAGATTACAGCCTTGGGGGGGGGGGGGCACAAGAAGAAAAATTGTGCGGGATGAGAAGGGTTGTATAGAAATGAAAAAGTTCTATAGGCACACCCACTTCACTTGTGATATCCTTATACAGTCAAACCAACATTCACACAGGCGATACAAGTTTCTTACCCAGGAGGTCTCCAATTTGATTCTCGCAAGTCACTGGAAGTTGAGTCTCTGGTGGAGTTGTGAACTGTCCAGAGGGACCTCTAATCTAATTTAGTGCCACTGACCTGATAGAAATTCCAGGCAGTATGGTGGCACAGAGATGAGATGTGACTTTTACCATGGCTAATATACATGCAACACAGTTACTGGTCAGTGTGTCATGAGTGCCCTGCTATTAGACCTTCTCGGTGTAAGACCTTAAGAGCCATTAAAAATATTTGTATATCCCAATAATGTATTTATGATGAAGTCAGTGACAGGTGCTTATGGTGCAGTGTGTGGCAATAGTGAAGTATATTTATATGCAGATGTAGTTGTTAATACTTAACAGATGGACAAGTATAAAAAAACTTGAAAATAACATGTTTATAAGCTAATGTAAAGATACTAATTTAGTGTAAAGTGAATAGTACACATCATAAAATGAATACAAACCAAATTAGTATCACTCATGAAAAGTTAGTGCAAACTGTACAGCATTATATTAATATATAAGAAAATTTTTTTCAATAACATGTATACAAATTAAACATTATTAATATCTTCGCAAGTCAAAATAGCATCTAAATTGAAATTGCCCAAGTAATTCTAATTTTTGTCTCAAACACAGAGGGCGAAAAAGTTAACAGTCATAATTAACAAGAGCGTGCTGACACAATATTAAGAACGCAATATGATAAGACATTAAGAAAGCCTTATAAAGGGTGTTCCGGGAGTATACATCAATAAAGAGGCGGGTGATAGAGGGACCCAAGACCTACCAAATAAACTAAACTTGTATAATCACATTCGCAACCATCTAAAAGTTATGAATTATTTAAGAAAATTTTACTATACTCTACACTGAACTAAGCATTTACTGATGGTGGATAAAATAATGGTCCATTTCGAACGAAATTTTTACATACCAAAGGTGATTAGTGTCGTCACATTTAAAAACACATTTCATGTCACTGAGTGTACAGCTTCATTGGGTAAAAATTAAATTTCACAAAAGTTGTGTTTGGTTCTGAAAGATGTGCACATGGTAAATTATATCAACTGTGTAATATTTCTTATGTGTAGATGTTGTGTTGATTGATTTTTGTTTTACTGTAATAGTATTAGTACCCAACATTTGTGTGACGATAAATAAGGTGAGTTGAGTATAGAATAATTTGTAAGTTTAATTACTGTTTGCAGGAGATACTTTTCTTACCAAAATGTATGTTCTTGTAGATTCATCACCAAAACATAGACACAACATCTCAATTTGATATAGTGCACTTTATTGAGGATAATGAAGCACATAAAAAATTTTTATTTTTAATTTTTTCTACAATTTCTCACCCTAGGTCAAACACATAGTTTAGGCACAATTTACCATAAAGTAGAGAAGATCTTGAGTTTGGTTAAATTTATACTAGGTTCAATCAAAGTTCCTCAGGTACGGATAAAATAAGAATTTAGGTTCTATTATATATGGTGCTAGTCGTGGAACATAACTTTTAACTTAGGACCACTGGGTTTGAGTTCATTGACAAAGATTAGGCACACTAAACTCTTAATGGAATAAAATTTTAAGAGTTCATTTAAATTTTGTAAACGTAAACGTAGTGAAATAACTTTTGTGGAATTATCCAAATCAATATTTGAAGTGGCCGGCCTTGTCCACAAGATGGCTATACATAGGGACGCTAGAGGCATAGGTATTCAAAATAGCTATTCTTACAATGTAGATCTGAAGTTCTCGGCGTCTTCATAACACTTCAAATTTAGCCTAAATATTTCTACTGATGTGAACCTCTTCTTAAAAAGGCCTAAAAATAACAGACATACTATCATCTATCTAATAACTTCCCTGACCTAACCTTAGGTTGACGGTAGAAATGAAATGATGCATTTTTCTGCTGGGCCGATTCTACCGCATGCTTCTTCCATCAAAATTCAGGGAACTCTCTCTATCTCTTTTTTTTTTCCACATATCATACCTATGTTCTCATTCAAATCGGGAGCCGTTGCCTTGGCAACCAATCAACAAAAGAGGTATAAAACCTGCAATCTGCTCAGAGAAACTTCTCTGGAGTCGATAAGTACTCTTTACTTACAAAGTAAAAAGAACTAGACTTATACTATGTACAATCATATGATAATTAAAATTTTAAACATATATTTCAGATTCACATTAAAAAATATTAACCAGATGTTGGAATAAATTAAGAAAAATATTTAAATAAACACATATGCAAAAATTTTATAATAGTAACATATTCATAAAATATTTGCAATATTTTTAAAGAAGTAAAGTTATATGAGCGTTTTCAGAAATTCAAAAACAATCTCAACTAGATTCTAGATAATTTTACGTATATGATAAATAAATAGGAGTAACTATAAATAACTACGAGTGAGAAATTTTCCTAATCTAACACAAAACAATAATAACATTAAATTAACTTCAACAAAAATTACTTTATTAAGGTGGGAACTGTCAAAACACGAAAACTTCTGATGTTGTTTTTTTTTTTTTTTATTATTAATGTCTTTCTCAGTTCATTAGATCATCAAATTATATAAACAAACTTTAGAAACTGTGATGATCTCGTTACAATGGGTCACATAAATTGTCACCCGCCATTGGAAAAACTACCCCATAGTATTGCCTATTAATTAGTAAAAACCAGTATTTTAAATAAATAAACATTGATGCAGAAAATGTGAAACATAATGTAATGCAGAATATTCATACAATGTAAAATCTGCTATATGGTTGAAATTAGTACGTGAGTAAATTATTAAATGTAACTTTGATAACTTTGAAATAAAAATACTACACAAAGTTTTAATTTAATAAAATGTATTTTGAGTGTTACGTGTTTAATTTGTGAGGATAAAATGAAATATTACAAAAAGTGGTAACAATAAATTATTTAATTTAAACAAAATTGATGCTATTGAAATGGAAAGTTTACAAAAATGAATTACATAGTCTCACAGGCAGATTTTCTGCACGTGGGAATTGGTGCTAATACATGAAGATGGGGTGCAGGGGGTTATTTTCTTGTATGCCTGTTTCTGTTCCAGTACCACACCATGCCCACATTATTAACCATAATGGGGGGGGGGGGGTGAATGTGACGGTATTACGGTAATTTAACAATGAGGTATTAAAAGTTGATGAGGATAGCATGAGGTGAAAGACAACATAACAAACATGGCCGGGCCCAGATGCGAATCGTGGACCCCTCGCACCACAGACAGACGCTTTGCCGACTTCGCTACAGAGGCTGGCACCTTCATCGGCTTACAAGACATCGCTTTCAAAGAGCTGTACAAATCACTCCATTACATTCCTTTTATTTTCTTCGGATCATACCTTGCATTGTTTCTCAGTGTGTTTGTTAAGGTGTCATACGATCTTCTGCAAGACATGTTGGTGATTGTACATAACTGTACACCCTACATGTACCACATATTAACAGGTAGTCTGTATGCAAAGATGTGGTATTGTTAATAAAATGCAGAAAATCTGCCTGTGAGGCTATTCAAGAATTACACCCAGTTCACTATAATAGGAGGCAAGCGCACTATCCACTACATTACTGCTGCCACTGTGAATATGAAGCAGCAACTACGTAAGGGTGTCTGGTGATATTATTTGTTTATCTTAATTTTCCATTTTGATATAAATTCTGCTTAATGAAATAACTTGCTATTTACTCTTTTGTTAGTTAAATTTAATTTTATCCTCACAAAATTAACACATTACATTCAAAATACATTTTAATAATTTCAAACCTTGCGTAATATTTCATTTGATTATTTACTCACGTTGTAATTTCAACCTTCTAGCTGATTTTACATTGCGTGAATCTTCTGCATTACTCTACATTTTTACATTTACTGCATCGACGTTTGTTAATTTAAAATAATGGTTTTTACTAACTATTTGCCAAACAATGGGGCAGTTTTTCCAATAACAGGTGATCATTAATGTGACCCACTGATATTTTTTTACCTCATGCAAACTAGAGGCATCTTTCAAAACCAAACACAACTTTTGTGAAAGTGATTTTTTACCCAATGAAGCTGTACTCTCAGTGACGTGAAATGATTTTTAAATGTGACAACACTAATCACGTTTGGTGTGTACAAATTTTGTTCGACATGGACCATTACTTTTTTCACCATCAGTAAATACTTAGCTCAGTGTAGAGTACAGCCAAATTTTTTTTTTAAATTTGTAACTTTTAAATGGTTGCGAATCGGACTATACAAGTTTGGTATATTTGGTAGACCTTGGGCCCCTCTATCACCTGCTTCTTAATTGACGTCTACTCCCAGAACAGCCTGTATATTTAAGTTAAAGTTCGAATATTCTCTACTGAAGGGACACTGTATACAATTTTAAAAAAATTTACGGAATAATACTTTATGTGACAAGCTATCAAATCAACATTAGAAAACAAAAAGACAATACAAAAGTACAGGATAAGGTAAATACGCTGTAAAAGCAAGGCAATAGAAGCTTTAAGTTGCGCAGGTCCTACAGCAAATTTTGATAGGTACTAATTAAATTATGACAATGGCATGAACTAATTTTAAGTGTTGTAAGTTTCATTTTGGCTAGTGAGCGAGAAAACACCAAGCTGTGAAGAGTGCTGCAAAAAAAAGCATAAAAAAAACTGCCTAAACAATGTGCTGTGGTACTTGAACGGGCACCCTCCCTAGTAAATGCTGCATTGAACCAGTACCTCCACTCAAGGCTAGCCAATCAAAACACATGTACACACGCGGCTAGCCGCTCAAACCAAAATCCAAATGTCAGCATACACATGTCTCGTACTGCAGTCCATAGCCATTAGTAGGATGGCGTAAAACAAAAAACATCAGAAAACATGACAATGTTCAGAGATTAAAACACAGGACATGTTTCATAAAAGTAAACGTTAATGTCAACTTTATCAAATTGAATCCAAAGAAGAAACAGAGAGTAAAAGTAAACCAGTTTGAATCCACAGCACTATTGACTCCACACATTTGTATGCAGTAGTTGGCGGCCCTGGCACTGACTTTGTTATGCAGGAAACAAATTTGTTTTCCCATGCTACATCCAAGGAGGATTGCCATTTGTAGTAGGAATGAAACAAGCAAGTTCATTTCTTAAGCTTTGTATTGAGCAATTGTATTTATTTTCTATTACAGCCGGTTTGATAGCTCCAAAATAAGTAGCTTAATAACATGGATACTATATTTCTGAAGAAAAAATATTTGTTTCAGAAATATTTAAAGAGGCTATTGAATCAAGGAATATGATCGTAACTGTATTTCCCTAACATAATTTGTTTAAAAAATGATTTTTGTAAAATGTGTATTAAATATACGATGCAAAAAAATTGTTTTGCATAAAAATATAATTTTTAATATTATTGTTTACTCAAAGGAATTAAAATTCTCAACTTTTCTTAAAGTTTCCTGCATAAAATACTGATTTTTGTTTTTTTCTTTTTTGCTTACATGTTTCTAATATATTATTACAAAAATAAACTGTTAACGAAGGTTCTCTAACAGTTACATTACGCATGGCAGAGATTCTTGGCATTTTTACAGAAAATGTTCCTGACTTTACATATAGGCCTACTATCCAATCAGGGAATACCTATTACTGAATAGAGGAATTTTAGATTAATCTATCAGTACATGGTATATTTGCACGACCTATATTAAAAACTAATATTGAGAAAAAAAACTTGCAATTTTAAGTGGACACATTTCTAAACAAAGAAGGGTAGGAAATTCTTCTAGTATTCACTAGTATTTGACTGTTTAAACAATTATTCTGCATCTCAGATATTCTTTGACAAGAAATGTCTTTAACATTTAGAATTCCGGGTGTTCTCCCTTAACTAATTACAGAAATCATGTACAATGCGGGTGAAAATGCTCTGCTAACAATGGCCACACATTTATACCATAATTTCATTGCATTTCATTTTTAGTAATCTTAATACTATCACTGTATACTAAATATCGTCTTTGGAAGTCAGTACTCATAAATTCAGATAACATTAGTTACTTCAAAACCCATACAATATAACCTACTTAAGTTAAAGCCAGTGATTTACTGTACTGACAGCTTATTAATAACTGTGACAATGCAATATGATACACATTTTTTGACTGCGTAATGTAATGGAATTTGAATAATTAAGAACCGTAAAGGTATATCCTTGGGGTTTATTACCTGACTGCCCTCTGCACTTTCACAAAATCACTTTCCATTAGCTGTGCAAGTGCGACATAACGAGGCCAGCGGCCGGTACATGTATGACTAGTAAATCACACCAATGAGGGACTGTTACACAGTCATGTGACAGCCACAGCAAAATTTGTTTTTTATAACTAAAATAACTTTATTAATAGCCTACCTTTTTATATGCAACAGAACTATCTTCATATATATATATATAGGTCATTCGGAATAAAGTGAGCACTAAAGATTTAACCTTTGAAAAAAATCACTAGCCGTTACTGCATGTAAGACAACATTAACAAGTTAAATTACTATTTGTTTGGTTGGTAGTGAATAATTGCATGTAGTTCAAATGCAAACGACTTCTCTGTATTTAATAAGCTTTAAAATATTTAATTAAGTTCTTACTGACATACCAACTGACTGTATAAATTCAATTAATTAGTGCCAGCACAAAGCGACGCAACCGAGCCGATTGTCGTTGGCACAAGCCGGTGACACGCCGCTAATGCTTCGTGCCACAGAAGTAGTTTAAAACTCCACCGACAGATGGCATTAGAGGTAGGTTTCGCCGCTTCCCTTCGAAGCGAATTGCGTCATTCAGTTTGTTTGTACATTGTATAATGAATATGGGTTTCTGATAAACACATTCAAAAGTATAAGTAATATAAGTGACTGTTTATGAATTGCTAAATTATGTGAAGTCATTAGTAGGTAATGTAAGATGTTTTGTTTTATGATCGCCGGCTTGAGTTATCTTGAAATACAAACAGCATTTTATTTACTGCTTCACACATTAAGAAAATACGTTACTTATTGTTTCTCTTTACATGCGTCATTGTCGTTCATTGCAGTATGCTGAATGGAACTTTAATTCTTGAGTTTCGTGTGTCGTGTGTGTTTTTAGTGGCGGTTTTAATTTGAAAATTTGAATATACTGTGCATGCATTTAGAACATTCGTAACAGTAACAGCGCTGTTACAGTAGACAAAGAGAAACTAGCATTATAAGACGTTTACTCGCAGGTATTTATAACTAAGATTACTACTGAGTATAGCATATATTCAGCACCCATGCATTTCATGAGTAGATGTTGTAGATAACATTTATCGGAGCAGTGTGATGTAAATGTAAACATTGTACAATCCTATGTAAATAAAAGCACGTGGCAATTTTGTTGTTTACATGCAGCGGAAAGATACAAACTAGAAGAAAATATAAATTAATCAGGGCTTTTTTGAGTGTTCACTTTATTCCGAATCACCTATATTTCAGTGTGTTCCTGTGGTTTTCAATTATATTTGCAGAATTTGCATGTTGCCTATTGGATATACATTAATGTCTAGTACGAAAAACTAGAACACTTGTTAGGAAACCTAGCACCATTCCCGAAATAAATTTTATCAACACAGGGAGAAAAATTTTGTTAAAATATTACGGGCATACGGTAACATGGCACAGCCACTCTACGAAATAATGGCAGACGAGTGCTTTAAACAAAATTTCTTAAACTTTTCAATGTTCCGGCACGAAAAACTTAGAATAACTATCATCCAAAAATATGTGTTATTATTAACAAAGGAAGTGGATAGTGAAAAGTTTCTTAAACTGTTCACTGACGTCAGCCATGCCACAATTTTTTGTGTGTAAATTCACATGAATGATTTTTAACGTGTGGTTATAACTTATTCTACCTGTACATAAGAAAATAATCCCAAAAATATAGCAGATAGTTAATAATGGCGTATATAAACAATTATGTAATAATGTTAAAAAAAGGAACAAATCCATAAAATTAAATTATATGCTAAATTACTCTGAATATCTACAAATATCTTCCTCTGGAGCACTTACTGCGAACACATACAAGGGAAGAAAAAATATATGTTAACTGATATTGTAACAAACTGCTTAAAAATAGTCCTCTTCATAGGTTTTAAAACAACAAAGGTAATGCTAGTGAGATTGATGTCTTTTTCAACAGTAATGTCATTAGAGATGGTGACTGACAACTTAATACCATGACAAGAACTGTGAGAGGAGTCTGCCATGACTTTTGTTAAGGAACCATTCCAGCATTGGCCTGAAGCAATTTCAAAGTCATGTGAAAACCAAAATCAGAATGGCCGGAAACAGGGATCGAATCCGGGTCCTCCTAAATGTGAGTCAATGTTACCATTATGCCTCCTCGCTTATTTTAAACAAAAAAGGCCAGAGACAAAATTAATAATAAATTATGGTAAATTTGCAATTCCAAAACATTTTTTGTTTTTAAAAATTTTTTTTATGTTATAATATTATATGTCCACATGATATTTTATTGTGCATAGTGACTCACACTATGAAAGTCAAAATATTATTACCAGTACTTACAACTCTTCTCTGCGCTCTGCTTCTTCTTGGCTAATGTCCTCTTCGACTGAATAATCCAAAATTGGCTTCACACCAAATGAACGAAGGCGCTCTAGGGTTGGACGAATAGCTACAGTGTCTTCTCCAGCAACAAAGTGGCCATAGAAAGTTGATCTCATCAAAATCTTGAATATGCTGTCTCCCAAAACTGTCCGGCACATTTTCATTAACTGCAATCAAAATGTATAACTGTTATCAATAACAGTCATACTGGAGTATGACAACAGCAATAAAAACTTAAATACTGAAACTCGCTATGCAGCAACAAACAAATTCAATGATTTTACGCTGATGACATTATTTTCTACCACCTGTCAATGGTTCATTTAACGGTCCAGAGATCTTGTAGCACTGTAGGTATGACATGTTTCACTTTTATATGAGAAGGTTAGAGATATGTGAATGTTTTACTGTGTCAAAGTTTGTTATTATTTGTCATGGGTGTATTTTATGTATAGGAAGAATACTCTGATTTTGAGGTTTTGAATACTAAGAATCGAAATTTGGTTCATGTATCTTGTTAAATAAATGTGCTAGTGTATTTATGTTGTTTTGGGGTCATTCCATGTGAAATCAGCAAATTTTTAATTTTTTGGTTGCTTGACTATTTTGTATTATTTTTATAATTTAACTACGGTTACGAATTTCAAGGAAAGTAATGAGGCAGTCAGTCTTGAAAGTGACGATATGGTCTACTTAATTGAAAGTATTAAACAAAGATTAAAGATATGTACTTCAAATGCTGAGAGAATAAAGGTAATAAGTGTGGCACCTAAAAGTTGGACGATTGAGAAAACTGCTAAAGAGTTTGGAGTTTCTGTCTACCTTGTTAGAAAAAC
>PNEQ01001532.1:2533-69612 GCA_003012365.1 Medauroidea extradentata | reverse complement strand
TCAACGATCCGAGTGGCAGTGAGCAGTAATATGACGGCCGTCCTACGGTGTTGCCAAGTAACATGCCCGTAATATTAAAGTCAGCAGAATTTGGTAAGGGAAGTGCTTAGTGAATCGCAAATTAAGGTAAGCGGCGTTAAGCGATCCGTAACTTAAAGTTACTGGCCGTAACTAAGGAAAAGTTAGTGAATAGACCCCCAGGTCTGTTATGACGAGTACAAAGCATTTGCCTCCCTTGGCACACAGGTACGGACCCATCTGCTCTAACACGACAGTATCTATAGGGATGCTGGGTGTTCTCGGCTGCTGTTGTTGTAGGCCATCTGCACGTCGGCTCTTAATACGGTCGCATGGCTGGCACTCGCGTACGAAGTTCCGAGTCTGTAGTGCTACTCCTGGCCAGTGGAAGTGATGTCTGACATTGGTTAGCATTTGTGTTCCGCCCAAGGGCTCTCTTGGGCGAACTGCAGGACTGTGGTCCACTCTGCTTCTGGCACGAATACCTTCCAAGCTGGGTTGGCTGCTGGACATTCTAACTGTAGAACCCCGTCGATGACACACCAATGCAGAACCTCACCCTTACTACTGCTGTCGACTTGTTGTTGTGACATGGGGCATTGTTTCTGTGCAGCTACAAAATGGTAATTTTGTGTTTCAAGGGTGAGATTGTCTTGTACAGTTATTCGGCTACACTCAGGAGTACCCTCTCCAGTGTTATGCATTGTTGGTGGCATGATCTCGTCCAATTCCTCTTCGTCACGGGCGAATACGTCCTAAGGACAATGTGGTAGGCTGTCTGCTAACTCATTTTCGACCTCAGGTACATGTTCTACTTTGAAATCGATTGACTGGAGAAACAGTACTCAACGAGTTAACTTGCTCCGTGCCTCGCACAAGGAATGGAGCCATACCAAACAACAGTCGTCTGTCCCTTGCATGAATCTCTGGTACTCTAGGAATTGGCGGTACCGCTTTGCTGACCAGACGACGGCAAGATACTCCCGCTCGTTCATGTCATAACGACGTTCCACGGCGCCGAACTTCGCGCTGCTGAAGACAATGATACATCATTCATTGTTGTCGCCGTACTAGAACAAAACCGCTCCTAGGCCTTGTGCATCGGTTTGCAGATATAAGTGTCTGCACGAGTCATGTCGTGCCAGTTTGGGGCACTCTGAGAATCTTGCTTTGATTTGTTCGAAGCACGGCTAGTGCTCTAGCTCCCATTTGAACGGTTTCGCTGGTGACTCTAGACTCGTGAGAGGTGCTGTGACAATAGCAAAGTCCTGAATGAAATCTTGGAGCCAGTTTGCAAGTCAAAAAGTTTGCACAATTGTTTGCGAGTTCGTGGAGCTGCTTGACTATTGATAAAATTAATTTGTTCTGGTGTCAGCCTGCTGCCTTCCTTGTCTACTATATGTCCTAAGAATTTGATGCAATCTTCGTCGATATGGCTACCAGTCCATTAGTAGCTAAGCGTTCAAGCATGAGGGAAAGATTGTGGATGTGGTCCTCCTATGTTTCTGACCAGGTGACAACATCGTCGAGGTAGGCCAGTGCGAACTCTCCAATGTAGCCGTCAAGGACATTTACCATGAGTGCTTGAAAGGTAGCGAGTTTGCATTTGAACCAAAACAGCATAGCACAGAATTTAAATCGCATGCCGTGTGATGTAGTAAACGCAGTTTTGGGTCTGTCTTCTGGAGCGACCGATACCTGCCAGTATCTACTACGAAGATCAAGTGAAGACAGTATTTTGGCACATCCGAGAGCTCCTAAAACTCCTTTGACTTGAATGTAAGATGGCGGCGCGCTCTGTGTGACCCGATTAATTGGGCGAAAATCGACACAGAAACACCATGTTCTGTCCTTTTTAGGTGCTAATATAATAGCCAAATTATAAGGGTTATGGGTCTGCTCAATGACTCCCTCCGCCAGAATCTCCTGCACTTGCTCCTTGATGATGCGGCATTGGTGCGAATTGTTGCCATGAGGTGGTGTGAAAATAGGTTCTTCCTGTGTGAGTGGAATGTGGTGCTGAGTGACATCTGTTCTACTGAGTGGGTCTGTGGTAGCGAAAACATTCCTGTGTTCGTCCAACATTCGCTGTATTGCTTCTCTGTACTGCTCTAGTACTCCGTGATCTCGCTCGTCCAACAAAATGTGTGTGATCACGTGAGTCGGCTTGACGTCCAGATTGTACACAGTACGTTGCTTGTGTTGGCCGAAATGGATTCGATGGGCTGCAGGTTCGACAACAGTTTCTGTTCCGTCAACCATGGTATACCTAATATTACATCTTCGCGTGGATCTGACGTGACAAAGGCTGTTGTGGATGTGGTGATTTCCTGTATTGTAACTATGATCTCTGTTTCACATAGCGTCTCGCTAGTCTGTTGATTTGTAGCTAATTTGAGTGTTTGGACAACTGTCCTTAAATTCCATGGGTCAATTAATCCTGGACATACAAAATTGTGCAGCGCGGCTGTGTCGATCAGCACTAGGCATTTGTGTCCATTTAGAATGACTGGTATGCATAGCATGTCTTTGTTGAAATTCTGTATTTTTATTAAGTAGAATTTGTTGCGGTGTCTAGATCTGCATGATTTGTTTACATGTTGATGTTGTTGTTTCAGTGGTTGGTAACAGTGGTGTCTCGTCAGGGTAAGCAAGGCAAGCAGTGCTTGCCCAGGCAGCTTCCTGACATTTCTCTGATTATAATACATATTTAATTGTAACCTTGTCTCTACTAGAAGCTAACTATGACTCGTGCAGATAGATGTATCTTTTACAAATTCTGCTCGGATTACAATACTGCCAGTTAGAAGATAAGAACTTTTAAACAACCAAAGCAAGCTGTTTAAAAGTGCTTCCAATAACGCTTCTAGTGGATAGAGTTGCCATGAGATAGTATTCAGGTGAATTAAGGTGCTGGAGGGGTGGCCGGGTGGAGGTAACATGAGAGGGGATTGGCTAAGTGACGCTGTGTTAGAAGCTACGATTGCAGTGCTTTCGCTCCTAAGTGATACAAATACAGCCAAACCTAGCAGAATTGCCACTTTAGTCGCTTTGTTACCAGTTACTGTGATTTCAGATAATGCATTACCAGTCAAGTTTTGTAACTTATGCGTTGATAAATAGGCAGGCGAAGACTGTTTAAACTGGCACTAGTAAATTGGAAATTTTCTTTTCTATTGATAAGATAGCTCTCCGGTGATTATTCAATTAGTGCTGTTAGTGGTTTTCTATAGACTTCAGTTGGCAACACTGGTCACCGGCAGTTGGTTTTACAATTTACACGAATCCAATGTGTTGGCTAGTTCCTGCGCTGCACAGTAATACTGCGAAGTGAATATAATAGTTTTTTATTTAATTTCATTACTGTGCTATCTAAACCTGGGATTTCAAATGGTCTTGCACGAGACTAAAATCCAGGATACATAAAATGGATGAAACGAAAACGTGGATGCAAGTGTTGTGTGTGTGGATTGCGTGCTAAACCTTTTTCCAGCAGTGTTTTTAATTTTCGGCAAAGCTGTGACTTCATTAGAAAAGGTAGGCCAACATTTGGAATTTGAGTAATTCAGCATGTTTGTAATCTTATTCAAAATATCTCTTTATTCGGATTTTTTTGTAAATGTTGCAGAATTAACTTTGTGATCAGTTCTCATAAACATATCTGAACTGTCCTTGTCAGATCGATTGTTGACTGTAATTTTTTGTAGGCCACTTTTACAATGTAACATTTTGGAAACTCAGTTGTGGAAGCCTTAACAATACTACAACTAACTTTGAAAATTATGCAATTTTGCAAAGTTAGTATTACTGATGCTTTTTTGGCAATTAGGATTCCAAAGCTTTTCTATGAAGAAATACAAAAATCGTTCAACAATGTTGATGGCAGGATTTTAAACTAAGGCTTTATGAGAGTGTTGAAAATAAATAACAATGTGCATGCTATAACTCTACAGTCAATGGCCTCGAACTTAGGCCACATCACCAGCCATGATTCCCCAACGCACAGGGTTTGTCATTTCAGTTTTTATTTGGGGGGGGGGAGATATTTTTTGGCGACAGTGACCTTGTTGCATTTTTATTAATTAAGCATGTATAAATTAGAAACTTTATTAATAAAACTTCGGTTTTATGTGCTTATGTTATTATGTAAATAACAAAAAAATAAATATATTGTAAAAAAGGGTTCTTATACACACATATCCTTCTAAATCCAGGCGGGGGGCCTTTGCCTCCCCCCTACATGATGCCACTGCCAACGCGGCATTCTATAGAGAGTAACATGACAATTTAACCCACCCCCTGGCTAGCTCCTTAGTTTTATCTTAAGGTATCTGATATCCCAGCATATTGCCTTCACGCATCCTGATAAAGAATCTTTGACGCGATACCTGATACATTAATAGCCGCCATACAAGCCGTTATGATTTCCGTTATGTCAGTTCAGTTGCTAAACTGGCTGCCACGCCTGCTACCATGGAATATGCTTTTTTGTCGGTTTTATTATTTATCCCTTCCGTTACAATATTTCAAGTTTTTAACGCGTGTAAACCCCCCTCCACCAATTATACAAATTTAAACGATGCTAAAATCCTTGTAGTTGCAAATATGGTTAGTAGCTTGCCTTTCAAATTAGGTCATGCATCGCCACTGGTTGGTAACACTGTCGGTTGACTAATGTTTTTTTGCATGTGCTTTGTTCTGCAGTTGGCAACTCTGCATGTTGACAAATAGTTTGTTTACATTTTGAAGATGGTAGTTCTGAGTGTTGATATGTAGTTTGTTTGTGATGACATATGCCCTGGAGTGTTCTGCTGTTGGTAGCATTGTGTGACACAACATTGTTGACAGACACATTGTGTTGACATACATAACACTGGCAGTTTACAATGTGATTATTTACATTATTTACATCAACTGCATGCACATGATTACACTTGTTATTATGTTGAGTATTGTTGGTTTTCAGATTCTGTACAATTGACCAAATTACTTCTGAATGTACATTAAGTACGGTACTGTTTGGTTTTTGGGGGGTAAAGGCGACGTCCGGCCCTTTTACTCCGCTTTGCCGCTTCTCTACTGCTTCAGCATAGGTTTGCCTCCTGCCTTATTTGGGCACTCAAAATGCCAGTGAAAAACATTCCCCTCGTAGCAATAACATGGGGATCTGGGTGGTTTTGAATAGTCTGGCTTAACCCTCTCTACCTTAATATTATTACTATGTGGCTGAAATCTGGGGTTACTATTCTGCTCTGCTTTGACTTGTTTACTTTGCTTCTGGTTTTGATGTTCTGTGCCAGGAGATTTGCGCAGTTCTGTAACTCGCGAGAAGGCACATTCGCTGTCTCGCCGCGGTGTTTCCTCAACTACATTTTGCTCTAGGACAAAAACTGAACGTAAGAAATTCTCCTCTGACACATGAATGAGGGAAGCTAAGGCAGGTCTGAATCTGTTTTGAGCTGCTGAGGCTACAACCCCCAAAATTTCGCGTACTGACATCTCTGGATAGTACTTCTTTAACATGCTGATTTTGTTTGTGACAAAAGGACAGATTGACTCGTTAAATTGTTGTTCTGTTACCAAGCATCTACTGTGTGTCTGTAAGGATGTAAATGTACTACTGAAACAGCATTCAAAAGCAACTTTAAACTCGGACCATGTTTGACTATAGTGTGTAATTTCTCGCCACCATGCTTTTGTCTCACCTTGTAAGCGCTCACCCACGCAGCTTGGCCAGTCCGCCTCCTCGACCTGGTAGCGCAGCAGGCGCTGTGTGCAGCCCTTTAGGAAGGCTAATGGGTCCTCTGCTGGAAGGCCAGTGAATGTTGACAGTGGCTGGAACTTACTTGCAGTCGTATGCGCCCCAGCGCACTTGCGATGCATTGTTGTGGTTTTACTCGTGATCAGCTGTTCGGTGATCCGCTCTGTCCCTGGGCGTGACCTTGAACTAGTCGGCGCACGCGGCCTTGCTGTGACGTCACATGCAGCTGTGTCGACAGGCACGGGAGAGGGGAAGATAGGGCGGGCGTCCCTGTCAAACACACTTGTCGCACACGATTCCAATTCACTGAGTTCGTGGCTTGTACTCGTGGCTCGTGGCTGTAACAATGTAGCACAGTGTAATTTCAGGAAAGTGTTCTGACACCCATGTTGCTGTTCTCGCAGTAGACACGGTAGAAGCGACTGGTTTCCTACTATCGCGGTTAGCGAATTTCTGTGGGTGGCAATCATCACAAGCGAACAATCTGTCTGCACGAACTGTCTGTTTTTCCCGTGCAGTTATGCACTGTTCATGGAAAGGCCTACGGCAATCGCGGTATGCGAGTAAGACTTCTCCCTGTCCGTTGCACCACTTCCCGTACGTGCACTTACTCAGTTTCTGTTTGAAAGTTGGCTGTGGAAGTTCTGGTTGCTTTAAGTTGGTACACTGGCAACAATGGTCACTGCTTCTGGTCGCATTGCTGTCCTGATACAGTCTGACACACTTTGTGCACAAATGAGTGTGTTTGCCACAAGACAGGTGTGCCAGTACGCTGTTGCTAATGTCCCAGTCCACAGACCTTTGTTGCTCATGCACTTTAAACACAACCCGCACGTTATCGCACCTGCAAGTGTCGGTCAATGAAAATGGGTCCTCTGCAGTCACAAGATGTACACAGTTTTTGCACAGTACCTCTGCTACACCAATTGATGTCTGCCAGTTAACAATAGCGGAATACTTTTCCTAATGTTTCACAGTCCAAATCATCACGACGCGGCTGTCCCCTCTTCGAAGAGGGTTTTACCATACGTATCAAAACAATGCTGGTCTTGAAATCGCAAAGACGTCTGCTGCAACAGGTTGTCTCCGGGTGTTCCGGCATCTTCCTGGGCACATGATAGGATTTGGTTCAGTCAAAGGTGCCGGTTTTATGCGGCGAAAGACCTACACAGGTTCCAAAAGAATAGTTTTCAGGTAGATTTGAAATTTGGAATAGCGACATGCGCCAACAATAGAGATAGTGGAAAATTATCCAAATTTTGAAAAATGTTAGTAAGTAGAAGGTATGAGCTTGGGTATAGCTTGGAGTAGGCAGGTTTAGTTCGGTTTTAGGCCGTTGAGATAGTGCAAACTTGGCATGACCAACAATGGAACTGGCAATAAATCAATTTCTAAAATGAAGGTTTTGGCCTCGTTTTCTGGCCAAAGCTTTGGGCGCCAAATAACACGGCACGGGATAGGCCAGGGTCGGTTCAGGGGAACCAAAGGATGTGCCCTATATGAGGTTACCTGAGGTTGACGTCTGGTGTGGGTCGACGGCCTGTTGGCCATATATCCTGGCACTCCTGCTGCTTGTTGGTGTTGGAAGTCCATGTGGTGGTTTGTGTGCTAGCCTTCCTGGCACGCGCTGCTCCCGACGACTCTGGTTGTTGTGGCTCCTTAGGGTGCGGAGGGGAAGAATGTCATTGCTGCCTTTGAGGAGAACACTGACGTGAATTGAAATCAGCATGGTGGTTTATTAGCTTGAAACACCCTCGAGCAGTGCCACCATTGAACATACGTAAATATTCTTTCGGAGCGAACAAGTAAAGCTGTGAAATGTGGTGTCGGCAAACAATGGAATTAGGAGAAAAGTTATGAGGGAGGCTCAAATAGCACTGCCCTGACGCGTGTCGATCCTTGAGGCCATGAAGACACACAAAAAAGATCTGCTAGACTAAATTAACTATTGAAACTAAAAGGTTACGTCACTAAAGATGAGGGACCTCAGGAACACGTGGCCGCACTCCGCGTGCACAACCTACTGCCTCGCTGAAAGGATGAAGACTAACTCAATATGACGTCGGGCGGGTTTCTGGATGCCCACGTTTCTGTCAGACGTGGTGGATTTGCTCTTACATTCTAATTTAAACATAAGTGCAAAGCCAAAAGTTATGAAAAGTACAGAAATAATTTTAAGAATGTTTTTGCCATTGTATACATATGTGTGTGTGTTTATAAATAACTGCCAGTCTTTGTGGGCAATCTCTGAAAGCATTGTTAGATTAAAATACGTATTAAATTCAAAAATAAATACATAATTAGATTCTACTTGACTTAAGAGAAACATATATCACAAGTGCTCTTAAGAGCATATAAATATTAAAAACACAAAAAGTAAATTAAAAATACTCCTGGAAAGCTTTTCTAAGAGTCCTTGCCGCCATGATGAATTATGCAATTGAAATAAAATGCAAAATGTTCAAATCGTTTTCAAAAAGAGTACTGTAGCGAAAGCTTGCACATCTGCTGTGTCCTCTGGTATGCTTTCTGATTAACTAACGTCACTATTTACACAGTGCTTGTTGCAGCTTGGCACATGACGTGCATCGTTGCACGCAGCGCCCCGATGCCACAAACATTTTCACATGGTCTAGGTCAGTTTATGATTGTGTTGAAAAAAACCAGCAAATACTCTGCGGGCCCTGCCAACGAATTTGACTAGCCCAAATCTGCTAGTTGTAGACTGTAATATACCTTCATAAGGGGGAACGTTGGTGTTGACGTCTCCACTGATGAAGCACAGTGCATTATGTCCATCTGTAGCCGGGGAGAAAGGAGAGAACACATGGCCCGGACACGGCCGTGGCAGCACAAAAGGGACGGCGGCAGAACGGGCGTTCACGGCACACGTCATAGAGTTGTTTTATATTGGCTTCGTACAAATATGTAGGTGTGGGGGTGAGGGCAAGAGGAAGGTGTGGGGGTAAAAAGATTTTAAGTTCAATAAATATTTTGTTTATTGGAGAATGTAAGAGATGTTTAACATAATTTTGTAATACTTCACAATGTTAAGAGGTGATCTGTAACATTTTCAGTATGTTAGTCAACTTCAATTTACAATAGTTAGATGTCTGTAAAATTACTATTATATTACTTTTGCTTTCGATATTTAATGCTTTACCCTAAGTGTTAACAACTGTTTTGATTGCACAGTTCCATAAAAAAAGTTCCTTCTTGGAGATGTAAATTACAGATCTATTTAAAATTTACTCAATCAATGCTCTTCAGAATTACTTGTAAAGAATAGAAATTTCTTAAGCCATCACTAGTGCATTTCTGATACAGTATATTATATTCAATAAAATTTAATACAAATAACCATCAATGAAATTACAATAAATTTTAAAAGAATACATAGTTGAATAAACAAGCTTCAATTGAAATATTTTGGGGAAATACAAAAGAAATTCTATAACTAGCGTTAAAATAAATTACAGTAGCATTTGGAACAAGGTTTTTACTAGAAAATATTAAATAGGCATTGGACATTTATATTACATTTGTATAATAATTTTTTAATTTAGCAGGTATTATTAATTTACTTCATGTTATAAAAACATATTTTATAAATATTTCCTGGTAATCACTACCTTCATAAATTAGTTGAAGGTGACAGGTACCTTTCAAGTACCAGATAATGTAACCTTATGGAGTTTTTCCCCCCAAGGTCCTCATAACCTTAGGAACGAAGAGCAGGTCATAAAAAGTGACTTTGACCTAAAAAATCTTAGACATCCTGTACGAGTCAGACACCTTTGCATCACTGGACTCTTCGGAATCTTCATTTGTGCAGACAAATAAACTTATTTAGTCTTCCATTACTACACCAGGTGATAATTTTTTAGTTGTTCTCAATGGGAGGGGCCGCCTAGATTATATCACTGGATCGGATGATAGCCAACGTTATCTCCAAGGGTTTCTATAATTCTGCTGGTAGTGTGATGCAATAAATCTTGTAAAGTGACAGCTGAGCTCACTTCTGTTGCAGAAATATTTTTAGGATAAGCTAGTTTTTTTAGATTCTATCAACTTATTATAATTCGGGTAAATGCCTTCTCCCTAATTTTTAGCAGCCATTCTTAATGTACGATAAGATTTTTGGTCAATTTTGCTTCTATCAGTAGTGACAAAGCCTCTTCTGCAGAAAATGGCATAACATGTTTTTCCTTCTCTTTTATTTTTTGGTATAATCCTTTCATTGATTTTGGGCTTATAATACTGAAAACTTAATGCAAGCTGCTCCTGTTCGATTTCCCCTTCGTTGAAGATGGCTGGAGAGGACTCGAGCTGTTATAGGAGTTAATAACCTATCAGCATCGATCTTTATAATTTTCTTACTCGTCCGTTCCTTGGCTTCCTGAAATTTCTTAGCAGGACGATTTCCCCTTTGTTGAAGATAGCTGGAGAGGACTCTAGCTGTTATAGGAGTTAATAACCTATCAGCAGCGATCTTTATAATTTTCTTACTCGTCCGTTCCTTGGCTTCCTGAAATTTCTTAGCAGGACGACCATGTTTTCCAGAGCTCGCAGACAGTTCACCTTCAGTGTTAGCTTCATCAAGAGGTAGAAACTCCACTTCTACATCTAACCACGATGCATATTTTTCTTCAAGATATTTTCTTGTCCAGTTACAATTTTTCCATCGACTTATATTATTATGAAGTAAAACGCTCACCATCTTCTTTCATTTGCGTTTTCCGACAAATTGTAATTCTGAACAACTTGACGGGCAAATTCACTGGCTGATTTTGACTTCAAATTCAAAGCTCCCAAATCTCTTCTTGTCGGTAATTTTCGCCCTAAGTAAAAAAATATATATAGCCACTGATTCTCTCGAAATTCACTTACCCACTACAAAAACAGGACTTATTCTACTTTTTGTCATACGAACTTGTCAATAATAAATGACCATTTCAAGTAAAATCATCCATGCAAGATGATTTATTCATCTGCACTGAGAAAAAGAAATGGTGCTATAAAACAAAATTTGTTTAGTGCACAGAAATGGTATGTTTTTACACAGCCAAGGAAATGTAAATTTTGGTAGAGTGACATAATTTGTTTGAGTTTACCAAGCTACATTTGTTTGAGTAAAACAACTACTATTGTTTCAGCTAGCAATCCCATTTGTTGCCAATGTCCACTTTTTTAATAGCTGATCAGTAAATAAATCCCTGAATTTCCTTAATTTATTATTCACATACCTGCGCTCAGTAATACTGTGTAAAAATTTTCTGAATACGTGGTATTCGCACCCGCACCCTTCAGATTTTAAGTTCTTTACTTCAGCCCCTAGACCTCCAGAGTTTGTTATTTAGGGAAGTATTATGATATTAAATCAAATCATTAGGAAAATAATTTTTGGCATGTGTTTATTTAGCCCGTTGAAAATTATCGGGTCGGGTTTATTTAGTTGTATAGACCTATGTTAAATGAAACAATGCATATAAAACATGCCAGTCAAGATACCTTTTTGCTGACTTATTTCAACAGAAAGCATAGTTATGACACTTACTTGTGATAATAATTTTTAAAGGTTTCAGATGTCAAACATACATGCATTTCATATTTGCCAAAGATACAACCATGAGGGCTAATACGGTAATTATTATTGTAGAAGTTTACTGTGTTATTTATTCTAACAATGTACTCGTGGGTTGTGTTCAGTATCACTTTGAAGTTTGAATCACTTTGATACTGGAATTTCGTGTCACGTACAGTATATAGACTGAAAATTAAGACCTTTATACTTGAAGACATTCTAATCATAAACTAACTACAAAAATTGAGGCCGTCTGCAGCTTAACTCACCAAAAGGTATGTAAGATGGCCGCGATCTAAATGGCTATTTGAAACTCAAATAAATTGAAGCTACACACATAGTGGTTAAGTAAAAGTATAAACGAACGTATAAATACATAAATAATAAGAAAAGTACCTACAGAAGATATTGGTTCCTAGCTCGTCCCACTTAGTAACATGAAAAACACGATTTATAATACACTTAAAAGCTCAAATAATTTTTCTATGAACACTGTAAATGCAGAAACAGCACTGGATGTTTTCACGGCTTCCACTCTGATATTCATGAAAAACCTAGATAATCTAAGGTAGGTGAGCCAAAGGTGGCCCACTTAAGCTTTTACATCACATACAAACTGTTTATCGAGAAGTAAAAATGTAAAGAAAATAGTCACACACACTTTGATTAATATACAATGTATTCCAAGTACAATACCATTAAAAATGAAACTTTGTCTGTGTTTATTGTAAGCTGTAAATAAAGGTGAATATTGGCCACCTTAGGAACATGTGATCCAAAGGTATCCCCTTTGACAAAAATAGCTTTGAAATTGAAGCAGCATCGTCTGTACTCTCTGTGTTGCATAAAAGCATGAATGAACAAAGGCATATATACATACACAATCAGTAAGTACACACGAACGACAGTTTAGTCTGACTCTTGACAGAATGAACATACAAAAAGTGGGATCTTGTCCTGTTTAGCGAATCCCTCACATTCCTCGTGGATATAGCGACGGCATTGTTTACAAAACCTCATATCGAGTTGTCTGTCAGTCTTACACAAATGGCAGTACCAACTTTCAGCTTTCTTTTGAAATTTTTAGAGTCCACTAGTGGAAGCCCCAGCATTGACATTACTTACTTCGACTTTTGGTTTTGAATTGCTATGTGCACGGCTAACGCCCCCACTTGTATTCTTAAAGTTTCTTCTCTGACTTCTTGTTGTGCTGGAAGAAAAAAGTCACGACTTTTTGGGCCCTGTAATTAATGGCTTTTCTTCTCGGAGTCACACTTTTCTTCGACGGTGCTTCAGGTTCCTCAGTAGTTGACATATTGATGTTTTAGTGTCATCTTGGGTATCATCATGAATATTGTTTGACGATTCGCCATGATCTTCCAAGGAAGAATCACTGTCCGAATCAATGAGAGAGTCTACACTATGAAAAACTGTTGTCGTACTCTTGGTTCTGGATTTGTTTATAGCCTTTTTCCTGTGAAGTTCCAAGTGATGCAGGTGATTGATTAGACTGTAAACTTACTTCGATTCTTGGTAGCTGCATCAGATATCTTGGTGCATGTGCTTCGTCAAGAATCCTGTTAGGGTTATATGAATAAATACCTGTTGCTTCAAATCCAGAGCTTACATTACTTGGTGTCACGGCCCTGTTCCATACTCGAGTAAATATTTTCCCAAAGTCACTTCTTCTAATCGTACGTTCCATTCTGTTCGTATGAACTTCTTTGCATGATGACTTTCTTGTCTAAAACAGCAATACTTCATCATCCCAGTAGGATTCAAATGGTTTAAATACAGACTTATCTTATGGCTGAAGCTCGTGTATAGTATTACTGGGTAGACAATACAATGTGACACCATGTGCTTCAGCCGCAGTGACGATATTCGCATCCAGATGGGAATGAGCTCCATCTAATATCAGTAGTGCTGGTCCCGGGGATTTGGATTTAATAAGATGGCCAAGCCATTTTACAAATGTCTGTGATGTCACTGATGCTTTAGGAGTCATGAAAACATCACTGCCAGGAGGCAAGTTCTCTATCCATTCTGGTTTCATTCTATCTCCCTTAAAGAGAATAACAGGTGGTATTACATTTCATAATGCATTCACACAGGCAACGACAGTAACATTTTCGCCATGTTCTGGGGCAATATTATGGACTCGTTCGACTCCTTTTTTTTTAGCCAAAGTGACAGGTTGCTTGTGAAGGCAAAGACGAATCCCCTTCTCGTCCATATTGTAAATCGACTGTGGTTTCTGAACCAAATCCAATTCTGTCATTACAGCTAACAATTTGTCAAAATGGTCTCCAACAATGAACCTATTCAGCTTCTGGGCATGGGCTGGGTTGAGATTCTGTGATTTTCGTTTTGCAATATCGGGGTGTCTTTTTAGGAATAACGTTAGCTACTTTCTTCTGGCAAGGTCAGATGCTTTGTTAAATGGGTGCTGTAGGTTATTGACCTCGCAGAAAGTAAATATCGTTCGTTTGATAACTTTTGGTGAAACAGGCATCGCTAAGTCAGCAAGTCTATGTATTCTTGCACAAACTTCTAATTCTTGCACTTCATTCAAGATTGGTTTTCTACCTCTTACCTTGGCTCAGCTTTCTGAAGCGAGATGGTATTGTAATGTTGTCCTTGGTACTCCATACTTTTGCACAGCAGCACGAATCGAAATACCATCCTTCAGAACAGCATCCATGGCTGCTATGAGCTGATCTTGATTCCACAATGTTCCTAGCTTTTTGCCCTTGTTGGACATGTTTGCTTTTGTTTTTCTGTCACTTCATCTTAAACATAAGAAAAATTGCCAGTTAAAAACAATAAATTACAACGGTAAATATACAAATATATAACATATTTTATTGAAAATAATTAAAGTGTCCCTTTTCCAACTCAACGAATGCATTTCGGTTGTTCCGTGAAAAGAGGGACACAACAAGTAAAACCATTAATAACAACTTACTTTTAGTTAACTTTTTAACGTATATTACATAATAATATTTTGCATAGTTAATTTTATTGGTATGCTATTTCTAAACATTTTGACAAAAAAGCACAAAAATATGGGATTGTCCCTAAGGTGGCCCACTTGCCCCTAAGGTGGCCCAGCATCTGGGCCACCTTAGGGACTCATTAACAGACAATACTTTCTCAATAAAACACGCCCACTATTATCACATTGTGAATGATAGATTAAATCATGATATACCACTTTAAAGACAATTGTCTAAGCTTTCCAAAGATATATAACACTTAACTGTTACATTTTCTTAATATTAATACACAAAGATCTCGTACTTACATGAAAATAAGAAAGCCAATACACGTAACACGTTCAAACAACCAAAGTTACTTTTAAATGGCGTCCTTCTGTCAGATGTACGCCGTTCTTGGTACATGAGCTTCGAGGGGAACTGGGCACTAACATAAGGTGCCATCTGTTGATATTTTTCATAACTAGTATTTTTTCTTCAAGTGGGCCAACTTGTGAACACGGGCCACCTTTGGCTCACCTACCTTACCAAAAAAACCAGACACATAGGGAAAAAATGTTTGTATACAAATAGGAATTTAAGAACATAACTAGTATAATACAAAGTACGAAATTAGTTGCACGAATGTGAAAACAGTTCTGCAACCAATATAAGAAAATTACACTGTAGCAAACTGGCTATGTAAATAATTCTTGGAACATTGGAGCAGCACAAAATAAAAAAAAGGAACAAAAAAGCTAAATATATATACCAGATGACAAAACAAACACCATCACTACATTCTTTATAATTATTTTATAAAACTGCTCACATGTCTTTATTCACAGTCTGATTCTGCAAGATCATTTTGAATGGTATTTGTGTGGCATTGGTTTAGTGTTCCACAAGTCTCTTAAGATAACGCCGAGGAAACGGTCACCACAGGTCGGAGAGAGGGAAGGTAGGTAGTGAGCCCTTCGAGCCGGTATCTCTTGACTCATTGGTTTCACCTAGAAATTTCACTCCTGTTCCTAAACGAGCAATTTCTGGCAGACGAACCTTTTACAGCTTTATACTCAGATACTTTCTCTAACAAATGGTGCAAGAATCATTGTGAGGACTCGTGAAGCAAATTTTTCACACCTTTCCAAAGATGAATAATAGGCAGCAAAAACTGTTTGTATTTAAATATAATTTTCCCGTTAATATGAACGAATATGGCAATCATTGCTATGAAATTACATTGCCATTTCCATGTGCATATTTAAGGTGACATAAGTTAAAAACCGATAAAAAATTATCTGGTGTATGATAGGAACGTCCATAAACAGGGAACAAAAATGTACAATCTGCGACACTGGAAACATCCAAGTTTGAATTATTATAGCTACCAAAATATATAACGTAAAAATGAACCATCTATATATTCAAGGTCTAGGAGCAATATAGAAATACAGAAAAAATAATTAGTTAACGGAAAAAAGTTGGTTTTTGTAATTTTTGCTCCTCTAATGAGGGAATCTGGACCACTGTGCGGCGGTCGCTGTATATCGGGAGCGGATGAAGTTTAATAACCTTAGGCAACAGCCTGAGGAATTTGTTGATACACGATATGCAGGGTTGAAACATGCGGCGATGTTATGTGAGTTCAGAGCATTGCAGGATGAATTTGTGAAGGACCGTTTTGTAGTGGGAATGCTCTCTGGTAAGGTTTTGGAGCAACTATACGAGGAGGGGCCGGCGAGGAGCCTGAACGAGTTGCTAAGCATACCTTTAAAGAAGGAATATTTTGTACGTGAATCACCGAGGTCAATGCTGGAGGTGAATGTGGTTACCATACCGAGTACCAGTTCTTACCAGGACAAGAAACAGGAGCAAGAGGTTGGCAAGATGGCGTTGAGCAGTACCAATTCCAAGCCGAATCATCTATTCAAAACCTGCAAGTACAGGAAGTTTCAATGTAACAAATGTTTAAATGTGGGTCATCAAGCCAAGGTATGTAAAAGCGAGGGAGTGAATGTTGTGGACGTTAAGGATATTTATGGTAATGACATCGCACGGTCAGGTGAGCCCATGTTTGTTCAAGTTGTGGTTAATGCAAGGGCAATTGAAATGGAGTTGAATACTGGTGCGGCTAATTCGTTATTTCCTTTTTCCATTTATAATTATGTTTCTAGTCACTGTAAGCTAAAACCGACCACAGTGGTATTGAAGTTGTATGGTGGCGAATGCTGAAACCAGAGAGAAAAAGATGTCAGTATAGAATGTAATTGTAGTTGTGTACAGGGCAGATTGGTAGTTGTAGAGACAAGGGGTGTGCCTCTGCTGGGAAGGGACATTATAATCTCTCTAAAGTTGGTAGAGGTACCTAGTTGTAATGAGATTAGTTATCCCCACATGCATTTGAGTTCGAGATTGGTAGAGGAATTCGAAGAGTTGTTTGATGGGAAACAGTGTACTTACAAGTATGATAAAGTATAACTGAAAGTGGCAACGGAAGCTAGACCAATTTTTTGTAAGCCTAGAACGGTTCCATTTGCCTTACAGGAGAAGGTGAATCGGGAACTTGATAGGTTAGTAGTGGAGAAGGTGATTAGTAGGGTAGATACCGCTGAGTGAGGCATGCCAATTGTACCAGTGATTAAGACAAACTGTAACATGAGATTGTGTGCAGATTATAAGATAACTGCGAACAAGGTAATTGAGGATGTGAATCACCCCATTCATAGGGCGGAGGAACTGTTTCTGGCATTATAAAGAGGGAGGTACATATTTAAAAAATCGATATATTTAATGCATGTAGCCAGTTGTTTGTGACAGAGGAAACTAGTAAACTGTCAGCTTGGAGCACACACAAGGGTATTTTTGTTGTGAATAGGTTGCTCTTTGGCATGAAACCGGCATTTGCAATATTTCAGAGAACCACTGAGAAGGTATTGTTGGTGTGTAAGAGGACAGTGTCATTTTTGGATGACATTGTGGTAACGGGTGCAACAGAGTCAGAGCATTTGGGCAATTTTCGGCAAGTATTTACCAAGTTGAAGTAGGTGGGGTTCAAACTGAACTGGGAAAAGTGTAAATTTATTATCTAGGTCATGTGATCGACAAAGAGGACAGCAGTAAGGACCCTGACAAGGTCAAGGCTGTTAGTGAGGCACCCCGCCCAGTTGATGTGGAGTCGTTGAGAGCATTTTTAAGCAGAGTTAATTATTACCAAAATTTTATACCAGACCTGGGAACTATTGTAAGCCCATTATATGCATTGTTGAAAAAGAGTCGTTCGTTTCAATGGTCGGATGCTTGTGAAGATAGCTTTGTAAGGGCCAAGGCTGCTGTACTATCCCCCGAGTATTGGTTCATTTTGATAGGGACAAACCGGTTAAGCTGACGTGCGACGCCTCTGCGAAGGGAATTGCGGCTGTCTTGACACATATATTTCCTGAGGGTAAGGAAAAACCCATCTACTTTGCATCTAGAGATTTAACGAAGGCGGAATCCAATTATTCTGTCATTCATATAGAGGTATTAGCCTTGTATTGGAGGGTAAAAAAATGTTTCCGATATTTGATGGGAAGACATTTCATATTGGAGTCGGACCACAAGCCGTTGTTGGCACTATTTGGTGAGAGCAAGAGTATGCCTGCAATGGCTACTAGATCAATACTCAGACATTTTAAAAAACATATTTTCAGATAATTCGCTTTATAGTTTTCAATCGCCCATGATAATTTTGCAACATTGAGTATTGAACTGTAAACACTTGTATCGCCTTTGAAATAGTTTAGGGTGTGATTTTTCAAATAATATATGCTTAGAAATGAAATGCAGAAATTCTGTCAGCAGAATTAACTTGGTAGATATAAACATTTTGTAAGTTATCTTGGTATTGAACCAAAACTTATTTTCAATTATACGTTCTTCTGACGCAGACAATATTTAGTACACAAATACAATTGTTATTGTTGCCAATTCCAACAAACTTTTTAAGTTAAGAAGACTATAATTAGAGCACAGTCAAATATTTATTAGCCAACACGAATGCTGTTTTAACTTTATTAGATTGCCTGCCGTGCCATCTTATCAGAATATTAACAACAAACAATAGTGTAAAAATGTTAATCAAGTCTTACAAAAATGGTTTGCAATTGCATTCCATGACATGCTGGTATGTTGTGGTTAAAAATAAGTACTTTAGCATTGAAAAATAAAATGAAAGCAGATGTTGGCAATAAATATCATTAGATAATATTTCCCATAGTGTTAATCTTGGCTTATGGCACTGAGTGCAATCCTATAGGCTAAGAAATAGTTTTATACACTGTATACACCAGGTATGTGAGATCATGCACATAAACATAACAAACCTTACATTTTGTTCTTGGCAATCTTTTGTGGCTCCAAGAACAGCTGTTTTAAGTGCAGTGTGGATCTAAGTCCTTGGTGGTTGGGACTAACATTCAAAATCTTGTATTTATGACTGAATAACAACTTAAAATGAACTTTATTAGGGTCTTGTTTTGTCACATCACCTACTAACATCATTCCAATTAACCTTGCGACCTGATTCATCCACCAGAAAATTTGACGCAATGTCTTGTAATGCAGTCTTGCAGTCAACAAAATCTTCAGTGCTCATTTCTTGCACAATGTAAAGTGTACCACTTTTTTTGCTGTTGTGGCAAGCATTTTAACCTGTGAAGGGACATATGAGAGAGTGCATGTTGTCCCTTTCATTTTGCATATGGCCAACAACAAGAAATCGGTGCATTACTGATTGAATAGGAAGTGTGTTCACTACATGCATGTACCTTGCTAAAACAAACTTACTTTTATTTTCGCTGACACAGTTATCGGAGCAGAATACTACTTTAGCATCATCAGTGGCGGCTGATCGATGTTTTGAGCTCAGTGCTCTAAATATAATGTTCATCACCCCTTCCCTTCTCATTCGCTATACTTTCTTTCACTACTAATAATCATAATTTTAACTCAAAGGTATAGAACATTTGCTTTACATGTATTGAGAAATTGCACTGCATTTCATGGAAACCAGTAATATTATACTGTGTGTCTCAGGAATGTAGCCAATAAAGTATGCTGTAAAAAAAATTCAACTCAAAGAACTAAGTTTAGTTTTGTATTAATTGTGATTTATAATTACTATTGTCTTCTTTGAAAATATAATATTTAACAATATTCTCAGAGTATGTCTGATCAGCAGACGTTATAAGATGTCAAACGTGTTCAGCAGTCATAATACACATATTGTTGTACAGCTGTTGCATGTCATAGTCTGCACAGTCATCTACATATGCAACTTGCCCAATAATACAAAACTGGTTTAACTTGCAAAAGGATAAAAATGCCTACAGACAGTTTGAAATAATATGAGTCGCCTATTTAAAACAAAAGCCATGTTTAATTTACATTTTCTGCCAGTTTGTATCTTTCTGCTGAATATTAGCAAAAATATTACTATGTGTTTTTATTTAAGTTATATTTAAAGTGTAAAATCTTCTGTTAATTCGCTTTAACAAATGTTACATGCTTACCAAAGATTGGTGGAATCGGGCCATGGACTTTTTTTGTGGCTACAATACACTGCTCCGAAATTTGTTATCTACAATGTATAGGTACTCATTACACAAGCAATGAATACCACTAACTGCAAATTAGTATAAATACCTGCGAAGTAACTTCTATAGCCTACAATCTCAGTTTCTGAAAATTTGCTCTTACTGCATTCCGTCTGTGTTTACTCACGATTAATTTGAACCCGATTCGTAGATAAAATACCAACAATTTCGCATGTGAGACATCTTAAGAATACATTAGAATTCAGCTTGTCTAAATTCAGACACAATTTTATAACACATGCGAAGTAGGCCTACGCATATCTTCAGCCCCGCATCAGCATATCATTTTGATACGATTAAATAAATATTCCGAAAACTATATGTTAATAACTCCTCCAATTATGAAAACTATATGTTTCATGTGCTTGTCCACTCTAATATTAACACATGCACTGCAGAGCTCGTTTTATTATCAGCTGGGCCTTAGGCCTACCATATTTATGATTACAACTACGAAACACGTAAATAATTGTGTGCAGTTCGTACCACGTCACATTCGGAAAACAAACCTGCCACTAATAAACCATGGACACAAACTTTAAAACATATTTTCACTACGCTCAAGCAACACAGAATTTGAACAAAGTGAATCAGTAATGTAAAATTCGACTTACCAAATTATCCCATCATAAAACGTCGGTAACCTATCCATTGCGTCAAAGACTAACAACACAGATTTTATGGCAGTTCATTATTATATGCACAGTATCACATCACTCACACCCGCATTTACAATAACAATACATAGTAACATACTATTCATAAAAGTTATTCTAAGTCAGATACACATCAACGTGACACCGAAAATTACTTTGTTTACCAGTCTGCAATGTACAAAGTACACAATAACTTTGTAAAAGTTTACTCACTGCTACAGCACAAGAGCACAGCCTTATGCACCGCCACTGAGCATCATGCTTTCTTTTCTTTGAAAACGAAAATACACAATTGGCTATTTCATTAGTGTCTCATTAGGCGATTCCCTCATTATGTGTAAGAAAAGTAGCTGACCCATTCTTTTCAGTGATGTCATAGACTGTGAAATAATAGCAGTTTAAGTTACATCTGTAATTAAAGTAAGAAATATCCCCACGAGGTCATGTAATAACTGACTGCAATCATAGCAACAAACAACCATAAATTATCTTCTTTACTCATTTCCAAATCTTCTATGTCAGATTTCTCACATCATCTATGCCAGAAAGATGGCAATCATACTTACTTTTAAGAGTGAGATTTTCTTGTGAATCGAAATTTTTGTAGTGCTCGCATATGTAACCCTGATCATTTTTAGGTTTATGAAAGCCTGTTGTGATGTCTGTAATAAATACACAGAACTCCATGTCCACTCACTTTAATACATATTGCTCAACCACGCTTACAATACATTCACGCTCCTCTCGACACGTCCGTCATAGAACACCCTCCACACGTGTATATCAGTTCCATCACTTCACACTGCTCTACACTACGGTACCTTACACTCATACACCACACCTGTATTATACTCAGTGTAGAAAATATACTCGTACATGCTGTACTTGGCTGGAAGGAACACCTCATTATTGCATTTTTCAACACAGAGTCTTTGCATTACAGAGATATTAAAATTACCTCCTAAATATTCCACTTTCGCATCTGCAAGGCAGTAATGTGATCAATTCTTGGAAAAGAGTTGATGTGATTTCTGGATTGGGTTTTCATCGCGGGATCAAATTGCCTTCGCTTGTAATGTTTACCTCTTTTTTGTCTTATTGTACTATACCTTCACTGTTTGTTTTCTTGTGAATCATATCTATTGCAGTGTTTCCAACACACAATGTAGATTGTAAAAACTTTTTGTCCACTCGGGTTTTTTTTTGCTGTCTACAAAAAGGTAATATGCATAATTTAGTGACATACTACTATCGCTCTGAGTGCGGTATTATCTAAGTGTTGTGACCTGCATACATTTTGACATAAAATTTCTATGTAATTTTTATCTTCAAGCCTATAAAAATCCGTAAATAATATCGTGCCCTTCTGTTCAACATTATCTTTATCCCTACATTTTAAGCGACACTTTAAACCAGAAGGTTCTTTCATAGCTATTTCTTCAACCACTCGCTCAGAAGTTGTAGTATAAGCCTGGACAGAAAACATTAGTTTTTTTTTTTGTTTTTTCCCCAACAACGCTCGTCGCATACTCTTTTTTTAGGGTCTGTGTCCTAAAACACACAATGGAATAAAATAAATTTCCATTTGAATGTAAACTACTACAATGAATAATGAATTGGGGAAGCATTCTTTCGTGACATGTGTCCTAGGCTCGGGCAACAAAAAATAAATGTTGAAATGGAGCTATAATATCAGGAGCCATTTGCAGATTTAGCAATATAAATTTTCTCTTTATAGAGATTTCTGCAATTCATAACATTTTTTTTTTGTCTTTTGAAAAGTATTTTAAAAAATAGCATTCCACTGTAACTAGCCATGGTTTACAGGAAAATAAGCTTTATGTAATTTTAATTCTAGTCAACAGACCTGTGCTACTGAATGGTCCACCGACAAATTTGTAACTAAAACTTATTTAACATACCAATTGTTAAAGAATATTTCTCGCAAATACTGAACTCTATTTCCAATTGTGATGTATCGATTGTGTTGTCTATATTATGTAGGCCTAAGTGTTGGTAATATACTCTGAACATGTACCATGACACCATGTCTATGACCGGAAGTGAGTTTTGTAATGTAACAGTATGGATCCGAGTAAAAGGCAGAATGGTAGCCCAGAAAGCGTGTAGTCATTTATCCATCTGTCCACCTAAATACATTCCAGTGACGACGAGGATATTTTGGTAATGTAGTGGTGTGAATGTAGTAGTAATTTAGAGAAAATGTCGATTGACACGAAAGTTGTGAGCTGTGGACACGAATCAGTATGGGACAAGATAGAAGAATTTAATAACGACCGAGAAGCATGGGAATGGTATCTAGAGAGGTTCGAATTATTGTTTTGTTTAGGCAATTCACTTCCTCAAGAAAACAAATTGTGCACCTTATTGACATCGGTCGGAACAGAGACGTACAGCCTACTCAGAAATTTGTGTGTTCCCAAGAAACCAGCAGAGATTACATACAATTAGGCCATAACTATGATTCGTAATCACATGCAACCAGAACCGAATTACATTGCCGAGCGGTTCAAGTTTGATAAGCAGATGCAGCAACCTAACGAATCCATTTTAGAGTATATGAGAGTTTTAAAAAGGTTGAGTGTACATTGTGATTTTGGTGACACCTTGCTGGAGAGACTGCGGAATAAATTAGTAAGCGGTGTTAGTTCCGATCGCATTCCTCAAAAACTACTCGCAGAGGAAAATCTTACATACGAGCGTGCATTGAAATTGGCTGCAAGCATCGAGCATGATTTGTTGGAATCTGCAGTGTGCGTGCAAAATTCATTCACTAAAGCGGAGGAGTTGTTGTCACCTTCGGGGGGCGCATCGTTTGGAGGAGTCCAACATCCAGTATGTTGGAAAACGCAGTGCCTGGACAAACCGTTGTCAGGAACAAGGGCCTAAAAAGACTGTGTGTTTTTGCTGTGGAAAAGGAAATCACGTTAGATCAGAGTGAAGATATAGCAATTTTACATGTCATTGTAACAAACGTGATCATTTACAGGCAGTTTGCATAAGTGCGAGTGTGTCTTTATGTACCTACATATAATAATAATAGTAATATTTTTATTTTTTCCATATACCGATTACAGCACTTTACATAAATACTTTTTATATATTGGAAGACATCACACTTACATAAGCAAAGCTAGTGTGTGAGTGCTACTTGACAAATTATTTTCTATAGCTGTGGTTAGTTATGTAATAAAACTTGTCATCTGGTATAAATTAATTTGAGAACAACAAAAAAAATTGTTTCCGATGGATACAGATTGTATTTAACAATTTGAAATATTAAGAATGTGAAAATAATTAACTAAAGTAAAACTACTACTTTAGGATTAAAGACAACTCGTCATCAGTTAAGTTATTTAACCATCGACCAATATATTTTTTTACTTATATTTTTATTTTTTATATTTTCAGGAAGAATTGCTACAATTTTTTAAAGCAAGAATGTGGATGATCTTTGAGAAATTGTTTTGTGTACTAGGGGAATTGGTAAATTTTGGTTTAAATTATATCGAGTACGATACATATGAGATATATAAAAATATATTTTTAATAAAACTCTTTTGCTTTTACAACGAAGAAAAGTACTATTGCCACCTAGTATTTGTGTAGCGCCTTTAAATAGCTTCGCAACGCACATGTACAATATTGCGTCTGCAGTCGGTTTCACCATTCCGAAGGTTCAGAAGTTCACCACCAGATGTCAGCCACTTTGCTTTGCATCTCCCATATTCACTGCACGTCAAACTGGCTTGCAATGTTTCACTTGTAGTCTATTTCATATGGGACTTCAAGCGGTGACCATTATTTTTGCATAGTGTGAAGTAAAGGCCAACGCATTCCTCTAGTTTTGCACTTTACGAATACAGGATGGTATTTTTTGAGTTGCAGTAAAATAATTAGTTTTTAGCCATTTTGAAAAGCTCGAAAATCATGTTTTTGAGAAGCGTGCTAGATTTTAAAAACATAGAAGCACCCTCAAGTGTGTTCTTTTCGTAGATAAACGTGTTATGAATCCGTGTGATTTCTCATAATAAAGAATATGCGGGACACGTTCTTTAGTTGTCACGCGCGGCAGGGTACGTTCTTTGCTGGTTTACTAAATTTGCGATACTGAAATAACTGACAGCTTTATTGACAATGTAATTTTATAGAGTGCATAGTACGGCGGTACAAAACACATACATTTATATTTTACAAGTTGTTTCTAGTTTGTAATCAATCAAAGTTGCTGCTGCAGAAAAATACATTTTATATTTCATACACACGTCCTCCCAATAAAATTTGACAAAACAGGAAATTTTTAAATATTTGTGTAATATACTTTAACATTTGAACAGGGCAATGTAGCGCATGATGTATTTTTGAATAAAAGGCCCTCATAAACAAAATAAATATTGCTACAAATACAGAGCATGCTTAGTTCACGAGTGAATAAAAGTGCCCACAAAGAGATCTGTGACTAGCATACAATATATATTTTGTAGACAAAACTGCTGTTTTCTGCCATCCATATGTGCTGGGCCCGCACTTCCTTTCACGCAATTTTGTGAAGATTCTACAATTGTATCGTTTATCAGGACTTAGCAGAACTTCAACTAAAATATTGTGAATATTGACAGTGGCATTGTACCGACTGCGTCGGTGAACGACGTAATTTCACGACGTTAGAAACAGTTCAGACATTGCAAGTTATCAACAATTAACATATATTATGTCGCCGTTTGTAAACACGACATTCTTCGCCATAGATGTGATACAGACTATACAGAGACACAGGTGCAGACAGTGCAGCTAGCCTTGTGCTATACCAGCGCTATTGAGCGACTATGGCAGAACCTCAAGAATATTCCCGAGAGATAAATTAATATAATTTTCATGTAATATTGTTAAGTTCTGAAAGGAATTGTTTATATAATTAATATTGTTCTAAGCGAGATGTATAAAGTTTGTATTGTATTTTTATTATGTAATTTCAGGGGGCTGATTAAATGTCACCACTAGCGTTTTGCACCGACGCAGCGCAACGCAAGTAAATCTGCTCTGCACCTGCACCTCGGGACGTAGTTGGAATTAAATATACTCTAAAACGCAAGACGCAAGGGGTGGAGCCTATTTCGGCTCGGCGCAACTGCTTCCCCTCTCCAACTAGCAGAAGCCAATCAGAAAATTTGTAACATCTTTCTCACTGCCACACTGACGACTAAAACTGTCTGCACACCGTGTGTTTACATGCAGATATAGCTTTCATGTAACAGTGAACATTTCTCGCGCTAAAAGTAATGTTTTTATTATATTTTTCGTAACCTCAAATTGTGTAGTTTTCTTGTGCTTGTACGAGGATGTGAAATGTAGTTTCATATCAAGTTATGAAGGAATATTGTCACAAAGTTTTCATTATAAACGTATATGTCGTAGTTGCGTTTTGAAGTTTGAAAAATTAGTTTCTATAATGTCGTGGTTTCAGTGTAGTGAATGTGTGTGTTCATTTTTATTGAATGAGATTGTTTGTGGATGATTAAGTACTATATTTATGAAGAGTAGCATTTTTGTAATACAATTGGAACACAGAGTGGTTTTCGTCTGTAACCAGTTTTTACATTACATTGCTAGTGTAAAATAAAGTGCCTAAAGTGATAGACGTGTGACGCGATTAGAGCAAAAAATTATGTATACATTTTATATTTGTACTGGTATTAATTTGAGTGACCTAGTCTTGAAATTCATGTAAGTTATTTTAACTTGTGTGTCATGGTATTTGTGAGTTTAGGTCTATTACCTTTCAGCGAGTCGTAAATTATCAAATCATAATACGTTGATTATTTCTAAATAATTCATTGCTAGTGTGTAGTGAATACGAGTGGCTTTCGTACAACTGTACTGCAATCAATTTAATTAGGTCTAGATGATTGTAAGTTCAATGTTCACCGAGATAGGGTGTGATATGTGTAGACAGCAAGTCTCATGAAAGACTTAAAACTAAAATGATAGCCCTCCCGTTTTATGAAATAAAGAGAATCCCAACAGCATCACTCTTAAATGTAAAGCACGTGAAATGTGGAAACAATTCGGCGAGATAGATGTGATGTTGAAACCACCCATCCCAGCAAGGAAAATAGAGAGGTAATGTCACTGTTCCAAGCAAACAGGTACTTGCAAAACATATTCGCTATTTATTTGCATTATCACTTGCATAAAAGTTATAAGCACAGTTTTTTAATTGTGCAAATAACCTCAACAAACCAACTCTATTTTCTCGTCGTGTGCCATGGAAAAATGCCCTCAAAATATATTCCGCGGAAAGGATAATAAATCGTTGCCCATTTTTAATTACTTCTTTGGTAAAGGTAAAAAAACATTTCAGTTTCGAACTTCTACTGTATTTCGTAACTATTAAAAGCTTAAATGTGTACACGAAAACGTAAAAAATTAAAGTGCATAGAACAGTCGATACATATAAAGATATCCAACTTTTATGTTAATTCACTTTCACACACCCGAAAATTGTCCAATGTGCATGCGCGAAGAGCGCAGATATACTTGCTTCGAGCCATTTGCAAGTCGCAGATTTTCAGGCACTTTGCGCCGTCATGTGACCACTTGCACCTGCGTATTTGTATATTTAATACCAAAGCAACACAGCGCAAGTGCAAATTTTGCACTGCACCTCTCAAAAGCGATATTTAATCGGCCGCCAGGTTTCGTAGTAATAATTGATATATTGTAATTTAAGTTCTCATAGTTGTTCCGCCATGTTGGGCGGACTATTTTCTGGGATTTAATACTCGCTCGCTGTTTGTATAAAGTCTAGTGTTTTCTTGTGTGTGCGTTCAGTCGGCTTCCTGTGATATGTAGGCTAAGTGTTATTCTGTCTTTCGTTATTGTAAATGTGGAATGGGTTGTTATGCTGCAGGACTTACAATTGATTAATTTGCGGTGCCTTGATTAGTTCCTTATTTGATTATTTCTTGAGTTGAAGTCCTGTAGCATAATGGCCCAAGTCCTAGTATTTCGTTCGTGTTTTGTGAAGTTTGTTTTGTTTCACTTTGCCTGGTATATTAAAGTAACTTTCGCATTCGGGATTTCAATAAGTAAACTCGAGTAATATGTAATATTATTCAGTGAGAGAGAGAGAGAGGGGGGGGGGCAGGCATGTATTTTTCTATTAGTTTCGTTTGTTGATTAAGTAATCTTTGTAGGCGTGCAATTTGATGCTTAGATTTGACAGAGAATGTAAACCATTTCAGATGTTTAATAGTTAATGAATTGGACGTTTTGCATGCACCTTATGTGCCCGATTATGAGACTTGTTAGAGGATGTTAGTTGTGTATGCATACTACTGAGGTAGGTTATGCTTGTGTTTGAGATTGTGTGTTGGGGCGAGTGTCCCCTGGAAGCTTTAATTAGTAAGTAAGTATGGTTAGGGGCGTGTGTCCCCTCGAATTTATGTATGTTAGGGTACGCTGCTGAGAAGTGTCTCAGTCAGCACTTGTGTGAGCTAGTTCCCTATGAGGTAGGGCTAGCCTATGTTTAGTTATTGTCTTTGCTACACCATCCTCAGGGTTATCGACTAGGGCTTCTTGATATTCCATATTGTTCAACTTTAAATGTGATTCCATTTTGCACGCCTGTTAATAATATTTTGGCACAATTAAAGTATATGTTCAATGTCATTTGTTTCATTCTTCGTAACTATTTGAGATTGTATAATTTTCAAGGTTATGTAACTGTTATGTTTTGGAGTTATCAATAAATCGCTGTTGCGATTGAACCCGACCTTTGATGTTTACTTGAAGTTGTAGCTAAACGATAACCCTATTTTCTGTTTGCTAATAATTGTGACATTACTTGCAGATCATGCTGATCACTTACTAGTTTTCTTAGATTTGAGGATATGAGTCTCTAGTTTTGCTCGAATTAAAATTAAACCCTTGCCTAGGCGTTGCTTGCCAATAGTTGGGAATCGCTACCCTCGTTCCTGCCTCTTCTATGCTATGTGAAAATTGTTAGGTGCCATCACCATGTTGAGGTTAGCCCCGATGGAGGGGTGGTGATGGTACACATATTATTTTGAGAGTACAAGTTTTTGGAATGGTTTCTTTGTAGATTGCGGTTATAATGATCATTATAGCACAGTGAAGTAAAAACTTTGTTTAATTTTAAGTATTTAAGTAGTTTACGAAGTATTGCATAAATTAAATGTTCAAACTTAATATTTACAGTCAATTTTAATTACTACAAACACCATTAGCCGCATTATAAAAACGTACCTAATTTTTCATAAGGAATCGCCTCTGAAGTTTAACCCTATTAAGAAAACCAAAATTATATATGTACAATGTAATGAACAGATTTATCCTCTGTGTCTGTAAGCCGAGACGTTACAAAAGTACAAATACTACGTGATGTAGTAGTTAAAGGGGCCTGAATTTTATCATTGAAGGAATTATAGTATTAAACTGAAGCTATTCGAGTGGTTTTTCTATCAAATTAAATGCGAGATATTTGCATTCTGAAAATGGAATCAATGTAATGTTTTTATTTTGCAAGGAGCAAGACACCAACCGCTTTGATTTCGCAAGGGTTTAGTGCTCCAAAAAAATGTTGTTTTATTAAAGTGATGATTGTAGTACGCAAAATTTAGTTGTACTGGAAACATTCAATGTAATAAGGATCTACTTATTTTTGTGCTTGACGGACAGCAGTCGTTTCGAAAAAGAGCTCATCCACTAAACAATCTATCATTTACCCTTTTCAAGTAATTTATTATATTTAACTTAAAGAAAACCATATGAATAACAACTAACAAGGGTTCGAAACTCATAATATTGTTACAGGATTTTTAGTTAAACAATAAATGCAGTTTCAATCGAATAAATAATCCACACGTGGGAGAAAACGCTAATAATTACGAGCAAAAAGCATCCACGAGAGTATCGCAATAGAAAACTCCAACAAGGGACTCTCTTATGTCTTGAATTTATTAACACAACAATATATTAATATAAAATAACATGAAACAGTGTAAAATTAAAACTTTGAAATTTTCAATGATGGTTGGAAATTTAAAAAGATATAAGGTAAAAGTATTTTCAAGGCAGATAATATGAAGGAAATTCGACCGGTTAGTGTGTTGCAGTTTGCATTGTCTGATAAAATGCTGTGTTTTAAATCTGAAGCATACAGTTGACATTTAAATGGTTTCATATCCTAAATACCAGAATAAAAATTTTATTTTACTGTCTCTCACTTGTTTTTGAATTACAAAGTTATCAGTGCGAAACCACCAAGAAAAAGAAAGGCGTTCAGTTAAAACTAAACAAACACTGACTTGGTGAGATGAATGCCATATTGAAGTGTTCGTTTCTTCGGAATACGTTGTTATGATGTAGTTTGTAAGTGAAATTGTTTGTGTGCATATTTTTTTGTGTGTCTAATAATTTATGTGGGTTGTTTTGTTTGTGTTTGAATATGGTAATTAGTTTGCTTAGTGTCTTATATTGAGAAGTGTTAAATATAGACAGGGACATGTCAGTGCATAGACTTACCTGAAGGACATTGTATTCCTGATCTTTAGGCTGTTGAAGTGTTACTAATAATTTCAGTAGTGTGATATATTGTTGTGATGTGTACAAGTACTGATGTAAGGGATTGGAGATTGAAAGGGAGAAGATGATGTTAAAGACAGACAGGAATAACTCTCCTGGTAGACATTAGCTGATGCAAGCGCATTACTTTGCCCAACCCCCTAGGGAGGGATGTAAATAGCAAAATGTGAAGAGTACTTAATACCTGTGGAAGGCAGTCTGATTTGAGATGTAAATGTATGTAGTGAAGGGATGGCGTGAGAGGTGGAAGGTGAACGAACAGAATAAGTCAGATTTCAATTTTGTGTCACTGTCATGTTTAAGCAATGACATATGGAGTGTTTTTGTTTTTCTTCTTTGCAGGACTTGGACATAATATATGTCTGTTTAATATGTGAAGAATATGGATTTATGTATGGACTAGTCTGCTTATTCTGGTGGTAACTTTGTTCACTAGGATTTTTTGTTGTGAGTTTGTTTCCCTGGAATAATTTCTTTTTTAATATTAGAAGTATTTTGCCACACTTCAGCAAGTAAATGCAAGTTAAAAAAAAGTACATTTACTTGGGGGTTGTAAGGTGCCTTTGAAATAATAGTTTTCTTATAAATATATTCTAATTGTTTGTATAATTTTTGATCATTTCTGTAAAATGGACAACTACATATCTTGGTTATAACTTTAAATTAAAAGGATACACTGCTGCCAACATTCTCAACAATGCTTAGAAAGGTGGATAAGTTAGCATGCAATTATATTCAGTGAGTGTCAGATTTAAATTATTGTATAATTGATAATTTGGTAACTATGCAATGAATTAATTTCATTAAAACACTTATAGTTTAACTGAAACTTTAAAAAATTTGTGTTATGAAAAACATAATGTGATTAGGCACAGGGGCGTCATTTGGGGCTCGACAGGGGGGGGGGGGGCAAATGCCCTCCCCTGGATTTGGAATTTTTGTGTATAAATATATTTATTTTTATTTTTTAATGTAAATAATGCTAACTTAAGGACATAAAACTGAAGTTTTATTATTAAAGTATCAAATTTATACATGCTTAATTAATAAAAAAGTTGCAACAAGGTCACTGTCGTCAGAAAACAAAATCTTGCCCCCCCCTGGAAAAACCTGAAATGACGCCCCTGATATTTGGGCATTTGAAGGAAAGAAAGACACTCTTTGCATAAAAAAACTCTTTAAAAATGACCTAAAATTTATTAATTGCAAAGAAGAAAATGATGTGACAAAGGATTTGATTTAAAAATTTGTGCTTTCTACTATAAACTCTAATTATTACTATTTTATTTGTGCAACATGTTAATTTGATATTATGTAAATTTGAATTGTAACTTTAAAAATGACCATGGGAGAGTGCCCTAATTACCCATTGTACTGGAGGCGGCAAAGAAAAAAAAGGACTGTAAAGAAAGACAGCGAACGTGGCCGGTAGCTGGGATGTTGCTGTCCCTAAGTCGTCGAATTTAGTCTTCTTTGGCATTTCTGTGCAGAAAAAAAAGAATTGAAAATTCTTACAGTTAACTATAATTTGTAACACGCTGTACGTAAATAGTAAATTCACAATTACTGGTTCAAAGAGTTAAGTTTGAAAACTATTGTGTAAAACATTTAACTAATAAAACAAATATCAACCAGAAAGTAGCCTAGTTATAAAAGTAATTAGATTTTCCTTTATGGTTAATGAAAAATGTTTTCTGGTAAGCATTTTTTTTCTGCAACTTATAGAATTACGCACAAGTGTATTAAAGCCTACGACAGGAACTTTTTGTACGTCCTATTTTTTCTCAGAAATATTTTTAATTCAAAATGACATGTTCACAAGGCCACTGTTTTGGGTAGGTAAATGGCAGGTGGAGAAACACAGTACTATAATTAAAATTAATAAAAACAATAAAATGCAACTGTTAAGACTAGTAGCGTACATTCTCCTTCCGTCATAACATTCGAATAGATCAGACGTTGAAAACACGAAGAAAAATGAGAAATAATTCTGATTTATTTGCTGCTTTCAAGTTTGTGTTCATCAAAATTAACGTGAACTGGACTGGCCGTCCAGCTCTACAAACATCTGGGAGGACGTGAAATATCCTGCTGAGGATAAAGACTAGCTGTGCTTAAAAGAGGAATTGTTGTTTAAAATGTGCGCCGTGAGTGCTCCCGTGAACAAGTGGTGTTCCCTCCCATTTCACCCCTCTGCTAGGAGACTTTAACTTCGTGGATTTTCGGCCGGCCTCGGCCGTTTCCGTGCCTCCCCTCCCTTCCTCCCTTTTCCTGGCTGTCTGCCGGGTTGAGTGTGCTCGCTCGCTCGTGTCAGTCGTCACTCGTGCTCCGACCCAAGTGTTAGTCCGGTCTTCTCGTGGCCGACATGGCACCAAAACTTCACCCTTTAGTTCTTGGTAAGTTTCTGTTGTATTTGTATTATTTTATTCATCGGTTTATTTCTTGTATTCACAATCTAGTTCATAGTTCATCTTTCTTGCTCGGTGCCATTTCGGCCGCGAGGCGATCATTTCCGTTTTGATTTAGCCACTGTGTTGGAATTGTTTAAAGTTTACGCACGGAATACTGTAGCGCTTTATAGCATCATTGTTTGTAACTGCAAATATGTAAGTATTCATAATAAATGTAATTGAATTTGAGCACGTTGTTATATATTAATCAGTATTGGTTTTGTTGCCACATCCCACGATCAGTAGCATTACCAGAGTTTGTGCTGTAGTGTGTATTGGGAGATAGGGATAATTGGCCCTGACGGGCGTGTCGCACATGCCATGTGATACCGGCATACAGTGTTAGTATAATTGAGTGCTCTAAGTCTGAATGAGACGGGATCAATTTCCTGCGGTGCCTCTGTTTGTACGCTGTTTAAGCCTCTGTAGTTCGCGTCGTACTTTAATGTAATAGTGCGCAATTACTGGTAACGTTCGTGGACGTAGTGGCAAATGGTATGATGATATATTTATTTTTCCTTTTTGCTCAGATTTGACTTCTTGTACAGTATTCTTTAGCGTCATGGCTATGGCTGGAGTACCCGAATTCGTACTAAAGTACGATTATTTTCAGCTTTGTGATTATTTAAGAAGTGCTGGTGTTGAATTTGATAGAAGTGAGAATATCATAGTCTTGCGCTTACGAGTAATGTCCTACATTAATTCGTTGAAGGTCGTTAATAAAAATAACCTGGTAGGCTTGGTTGACGTTGACGACGGGCTGGTGTCAGCACGACAGACAATGGTAATGGAGAGGGTAAATTTGATACTGCTGTTGACAATGGTAGAGCCCGACTCTTTATTAGGTTTTTTACTGTCTCCCGATGCAATATATTATGGCCTACGATGTGTGAACCGTGAAGGGTTGTTTTTGACGTGTTTATCGACACGTTTAGGTGAACAAGCCGGTAGTGTGATGGCGCATGTTATTCTATTGGCGGCGTCCTACGAGGCGTTTATGACGCAGTTGTTAGAGAGTGTTGGCGGACCGTCAGGATGGTCGGAGGCAAAGCGGCGATATATCGACAGAGTCCAAAGACCTGATGAATCAGTGTTGGTGTACGTCAGCGACATTTTGAATTGCGCCCGAGCAATGAATTTAACACGGCTGGTGCCTAAACTGGTGCAGGGGATTGTCGATCGTTGGTCGCCAGGTACTCGCGCGCATCGCTTCATGTGATCAACTCCCACGGATGTAGAAGGCCTGCGTCAGTTGGTCCTTGAGGTCGACCGTCAGATGGCCTTGGAGGCGGAATTTTACCATCAGGTAAAGGTGGATTCTGGACCTTCTGCTGTGGCTCATGTCGACCATGCTCAGGCCCTTGTTGCCTCAGCCTATCGGGTGCAAGGAGGTGTTGCGCGCGGGCGATTAGACCATGCGCGGGGCAGTCCGCTAAAGACCGCAGTTCCGACTGCGTGCTCTAGAGCGGCAATCTGAGGGAAGCTTCGAACAGTCGTTTTCCAGCCAGAGATATGGCTACTGACCGATCTCAGTGGCCCATTACATCGAGGTGCCCTAATTGTTTGAGCGCGGTCATGTCCTGGCTGACTGTCAACTTCCTCGTGTAAGTCTCGAGTCACGGGCGTGTTTCCGTTAAGGCAGGAGGGGACAAACTAGATCACAGTGTTCGGGAAACTGAGTAACGCCGCCCCTTTGCGCGTCGAGCATAAGCGGCGTGTTGTTTCCCCTGTGACGCATCATTATTCTTTAGTCTCTGTGTGGTTGTATGGGCTTTCACGTGCCGCCCTGTTAGGCACTGGGGCTTCTCATTGTTTTGTTCGCGAACAATTTTGGGCACTTTTGTTGCGAAAGGATCCGCGGATAGTTTCCTGACTAGATGACCGGTCAGCACTACAAGTGTGCGTGGTGACAGGCCAAGTTGTGGAATGTCAACGTTCGGTGTTGTTACATTTCAAGGTCAACCTGTTTTCTTGGACACATCGGTTTAGGCTAGTTTCAGGCTTAATTGCCGACGTGGTGTTAGGGGTGGATTTTTTGTTTCGCACACGTGGCATGGTAGATGTTCATGGTCGACAGCTGGTTTTTAAGTTTGCTCCTGATTCTCCGTGCCCCTTGCATTCTTGGCTACCCCAGTTTCAGCCTTGCTAGGCCGTTTGGCCACGACTAGTTTTGCGCAAAATGATGATATTGATCGGGTTCTGCACGAATATTCCGACGTGATCACGACACACATGGGTCAGTGTAATGTCCTGCCGTACAAATTTTCAGTTGTGGATGATGTTCCCGTTCGTGTCCCATTCTACACGTATAGCCCACCTAAGTTGGAAATTATGCGGGACATCATCGACAAGATGTTGCGCGAAGGAGTAATATCATCTTCAACTTCGGACTATGCCAGTCCAGCATTTTTGGTAAAGAAGAAGGGCGGCGGTTACCGGATAGTGATCGACATGTCTAAAGTAAATACTAAGATCTTTCTAGACCCTTTCCCTGCGCCTACTGTCGACGCAGCCTTCCAGCATTTGGGGAAAGCTTGAGTGTATTCAGTCATTGACTTGAATGCCAGCTTCCACCAATGTCTTTTGCACTCAGACTGCCGGAAGTATATGGCGTTTCGTACGCCGTGGGTGCAGTTTGAATTCATCCGTATCCCTATGGGAGCAAAGTTCGGGACGCAAGCATTGTCTAGGGTCCTAGATCACGTCTTCGCCGATTTGAAGTTCCAGTGCGTCTACAATTACATACACGATATCATAGTTTATAGTGCCAATGTGACTGAGCACTTGGGTCACTTGCGCCTGGTTCTTGAGCGTTTGCATGGCTCAGGGCTCACTGTCAATCCAGCCAAGGTCACCTGGGCGGCATTATCCGTAAATTTCTTAGGGTACATCGTGTCCGAGGGCAGGTTGTTGACGAACACGGAGCGTATTCGCCCGGTAGTTGATTTTCCTAGGCCAAAGAGTGTGCGTGGTGTGTCTTGGTTCTTGGGTCTAATGGGTTACTATTTCTGTTTTGTTCCCCATTTTTCTGAGTTAGCTGCGCCGTTAAACCTTTTGAAATGCAAAAATGTTGATTTTGTCTGGGGAGACGAATAGCAGGCGAGCTTTGCAAAGCTTAAGATTGCCTTAGCTAATGCCCCTGCCCTGTATATGGCCGACTTCGATCTGTGGTTCGTTTTGCACGTGGATGCTTCTAGTATAGCCCGAGGTGCGTCGCTGAGTCAATGGGAGGCATGGGACACTGTGCCCCGTTGGTTTTGCGAGTCGCACTCTCTAAAATGGCGAGCGACATCTCAGCTCCTTTGAAAAGGAGGCTCTGGCATGTGTGTCAGGTACTGCTAAATTTTATAATTTCCTTAGCGGTGTTGAGTTTGACTTGTGCATAGACAACCAGGAGGTTTAATGATTGCTGAGTCACTCAAATGATTTCGGTAAGTTAGGGAGATGGGCTTTTTGACTAATGAGATTTCGGTTTGTCATTCAGCATGTGCCCGGTTCGAACAATGCAGCTGCAGATGCGTTATCTCGAATGTTTGATCTGGACGATTACGAAGTTGAGCCTTCGGGTTCTTCGTCCTTTGCCATGCTGAGTGCAGCTTTCACTACCAGTGAAGGTTTCTACATGCGATTTCGTGATGCGCAGGCCGAGGATCCGGATTGTCAAAGACTTGTTCTGAACGTGCAGCGTGGTGACGATGTGCCGTATGTCATCAGTGACGGTCTGTTACATCATGTGGGGCGTCGTGGGCGGGCGAAGCGTTTGTTTGTTCCTGAACGATGTAGGGCTGTGCTTTTGGTATATTTTCACGACTCTCTGTTCGGAGGACATTTGTGCCAGCAAGGCATACTGAAGAAATTGTGCAGCTGTTTCTACTGGCCGTCGGGAATATGTGTATCTAAGTGCCATTTGTGTATGCACGCTAAACCAGCGCAGAATTCAAAGGTCTGGTTGTACACCGTTGATCAGGTGTCATATAGTTGGGAGGTCATCCATTGTGACGTGTTCGGGCCTTTGATCCGGTCCACCAAGGGATACATGTACGTTTTGATCTTGCTGGATGTGTTTTCCAGTTTCGTTGTCCTCATCGCTTTGAGATCAGTTAAAAGCCGTTAGATAGTGCGAGCGTTGTCTGACCGTGTGTGGTCTGTGTTTGGCCCGCCGGTCAGTTTGGTAACAGACAATGCCGCCTACTTCATGTCAGTGGAGTTTCGGGATTTGTGCTTCAGGTGGGGTATGCCCCGTTTCACCTCGAGCCCATACTTTCCGTGCGGGAACAGGGTTGAGCGGTTCAACCGCAACCTGAAGTGCACTCTCTCGGCGCTGTACCACTCGTAGCAGGCTCATTGGGATGAGGACTTCGATCTGATTAACAGTTCATGGTGTCATTGGGCAGTCCCCCGCCTGAATTGTCTTGGGTCGAGATGTCCTACAACCATTGCTCAATGTGTGAGGCATACAGAGTCCTGCTGCTCTTTTGTCAGATTCTGACCGAGAACTTTTGGCCGCCAACATGTTGGCGCGCCTGTATGATGAACAGAGCCACCTGCAGGAGCGGTATAATGCCGGCAGGGTAGCCTCTGATTACCAGGTGGGGCAGTCCGTGTACTGTAGGTCGTTTACTCTCCCGTCTCGTGCTGACGATCGCATACTTGCCAACTTTTGAAATTTCAAATCCAGTAAACTTTTTGAAATGGTTAATTCCAGCGTAAATTAAGCGCTGCAAGTTTTTTCCCAGATTTTACCATAACCATATTTTTCAATCTTAATTATTTTAATATCTAAATAAAATTCTATGAAAATAAAGTTTCAGCAAAGACCAGATAGATATAAACATAGGTACTTATTTTCACCATTTTTAAACACTCACACATACACAACACACATTTTTAGAACAAATGTTTCAGCTACCTGTATAATCTGCACTGAGGAGACAAACTATTATTTCAGGACTAACATCTTCATAACCTAAGTAGGTTTACTCAGGCCATGTACAACTGTCAACAATATACCAGCTCGATTTTCATGTCCAACTGTCAACACTACACCAATCAAATTAAGAGTTCAAATATATTTACCTACACTGTACAGATATTTACAGTTTGCTGTCCCTAGACTTCTAATCACTTGAGAGACGCAGCTGTTGCCTTCTTTGCCTTCTGTAAAAATTCATCAGTGAATACTTGTTCATAGCAGGCACCTATTTGTCTCCATTTATTAAGCGACAAACTTTCTAAGCAGTTATTAGACAGCTGTGACCTAAACTGGGTTCGGTTCTTCTTCACGACACTGAACACCCTTTCCCACTCTGCGTTACTGTGGGGAATGGTTAATATGGAAAACATCATCCTAGCCAGTCGATCAAATTTTGGTTTACCATCCACCCCATTTATCTTCTCCACAGTTGACCACTTTTCTACAATATCATCACTTTGTGTTGTCAGAGATGAAATATCTTCCAGCTGAAGAGAAGTAAATTGGTTGTGTAGTACATTAATTGCAAGTTCCCTGGTTTCATTTTCATGCAAAGTTAACATGAAGGGAAACAATTTTTAGAAGTACTATACATCAGAGAAACTAGAGTTTTCTATAACTTCAATATTGGCCACAGTTGCCTTTAATAAAACTTCTTTCTTCGTTGGAAACTTGTTGACAATATAGTCACATGAAATAACAAAATAACTTCTTACAGATTCATAAAAGGTTTTCTTGTCGGTTTCTTCCAACTCGTGTACAATTTGTGAAGTCAAGTGACCAATAACCAAATCAGTGTCTTGCCTCTGACTTTTAACACAATGATATCGAACCTCAAGCAAATAATTATTTTTGATTACAGTTGGCTTGACAAACTTCGACAACAACTCTTTTAACAAGTCATAGAGAATATCTCTTAAAATGTGAATTTTTGGTATCGATGACTGAAGGATTACGTTGACTCTCTCAAATGTTGGTATGACAGTTAACAAAAATAAACAAAAGGCTCTATTTAAAGGCATGAAGAGGAACATGAATATCTTCTCTTCACGGTTCAAATTTGGCACTTGACTTTTCAAACTAAGTTTATTTCCACTAAGTGATGTAACTGAACTACTCTTAACCACTTTCTTTTTGGATTTCCTAGAATCTTTATCTGCCTTTCTTTTTGTTGAATTTTTACACTCAGATCCTTTAACTGCAGGTAACTTGTCTATAATTTCAGGAGTGGAAGTAGGCCTACATGATGCAATGTCCATAGCCGACTTATCTGCTGATGACCTACTATCTTTAGGAGGCACATGCGTACATGATGGTATCTGACTACTCGAGTCTACATTATCTCCTAATTTATTAGTACCTTTTAAAGTGGACTGCTTTGGGATTCTGTACGTCATCAATGTTGCTGACTGTGGTTTCTGGTTTGTTATTTCTGCCCTGAAAAAAATTAACAAAGGTTCCCACTGGTCAACTAACCTGGCGAGACTTCTACCCAAGGATAACCACCGTGTACAAACATGCTTAAGGGTATTTTTTGCTTCAGTATTATGAAGATCTTGAAATGTCGCCAAACTTTCTTTCCTCTTGTAACTTTTCTCAAGGAAATAATAGATGTCCACTAAAATGTCATCTATTTTTGCAGGCAATTTGCTGGCACCCTTTTCTGCAGCCAAATTAACCAAGTGGTACAAACACCCCATTATAATCAAATTTTCCTGGGTGTTTTTCAATACAGTTGCCACACCACTTCTACAGCCAAGCATAACAGCCGCATTGTCTGCAGAAAAAGCAGTCATGTTTTCGACCGGCACTTTCAGCTTTTCCAATTCGGTTAACATCAAATCCCCAATGTTTCTACCAGTAGCATCACCTAACAAAACAGGCAGTGAAAGAATGCACGAGACCATTTTCTTCATATCACCACCATAATACATGACTACAAGAGGATAGAGTTTAGAATCGGAGTCATTACTGCCGTCGGTAGAAAAAGCATACGGGGCAGTTTGCAGGTGGGCCACAATATCATTTTGAACATTTGATGCCATCTCATTTACAATGGCGGTTGTCTTTGTTCTCCCGCAGCCGTATTTTTTTTACTGCGTCAGACGTGGGAAACATTTTCCGGAAGAGGGGGGCCAGCGTGATTGGCAACACTTAAAGGTAGGTTATGTTCAATGAGAAATGATGTAAACAAACACTCACTTTTGATAACAGAATTATCCTGGTTAGCATTTTTCACGAAATAATTCTGAATTTGTTTTCTATCTTCTGTACATTTTGCATTGCTGATACCTATGTTTTGCGGTCTTCCTGTGATTTTTTATGTCGTTCTTTCCACTATGTCCAATGTTGATATCACAACGACAAACGGTACAAAAAGCAAACGTGATCCCTTTAGTAGATTTAATAATATACGGAAATTCCTGCACATATACGTCCCTGAAAGCTTGATAATACTGTTTCTTCCCGCTCATGTTGTAAACAAATCATACGTCACTGACGAAACACACTAAGCTACATTATTCATGAAACAGAAAACACCTATTTATGATTTAAAATAGACACCTATAAATAAAAACAGTACCTTGAGCATTAAATATCATGTGGCATAAATAATCAAACGATTATTACGGACATGTAACTAAAATAAGAATATAATCAGATTACTTGACAAACTTCTTTCACTCCAGACGCCATTTTATACACTGACTGAGATAAATTAGCTGATTGGTTACCAGACAAACCCACAGCCAATGAGATCAAACGAAGGCTGAAACATTGTGTCTGATTGGCTAACAGTGGCCAATAAGGAATTGGATAACACTCTCTTTCACTCTATAACCGACTGACTTGCTCCCATCATTGGCAATAAAAAATCACTCCCAGATTATTTTAATTTCCGGTCTTTTGGCAAAAAACTGGTAAAATGTCTTATATGCCCGTACAATCGTACAATCGCATGACTTCCCGTACATTGTACGGGTAAATCGTACAAGTTGGCAAGTATGCGATCGGGGAAGTAAGCTCTCGTTGCGTTTCGGAGGTCCATTTGACATTGTTAAACTTCTGGGGCCTAACACCGTCCTGCTCGCTGATCCGTCTTCCAGACGTGTTGTCCGCAAGGCTCATGTTTCCCATTTAAAAAATGCTGTAAGTGAAGACAATGACAGTGACTAATTGCTTTCTTAAGTCCTGTAAAGGAGTGTCGGTCGGCATCCGAAGACGTCCGCCGTCCTGTTTGTCTATTTCTCTGAAGAGTGCATCACGGATTGACGTTCAGCAGTCCTTTCCTACTCCCATTCAGTATTAGTATGCCTCGGGTCTGTAGGAGGCTAGGTACAGCAGAGTAGTGTTGTGATTTGTGTGTATTGTACTGACGACCGGTCGTGTATTTATATGTTGTGTGTTGGTGTCATTTGTGGTGTGTACGTTTGTGTAGTACCTTGCTAGCAAGGCCCCGCGGGGAGGGTAATATAAGGCCTAGGTTAAGAGGGTTGACTTATAACGTCTTTGATTTTAAGTGCCATATATATATATATATATATCATTAATCCTCTTGTTATGAAATCCATTGTATAATGTGTAATCAGGTGTGTTCTATGGAATTCCTCGGGCGTAATGTGCGTTTAGTATTATTCATTCATGTATTCTTTTATTACCTCTGTAAGTGGGGATTTTTATACTTGTTGTATAATGCTAATTTAATGCAACAGTGCGTGATGCTAGTTAGCCAATAATATGGGTATGAAGTATGTGTATATTCATGATATGAAGGTGTTTACTGATTGTAATCTCAATCTACGAAGCTATTTTGGTATGCTGCTGGGTCAATGGATTTATTTGGTATTATAATATTTTAATAATGTTACATGTGCTGACGCCTGAGTCAAGCATCCTTTCCTTTCCTGTGGCACGTGGCAGCAGAGGTTCCCTTCGTCTTGATCGGCTGGAGCAGAAGGGGTTCATAATAAATGTAATTGGAGCACGTTGTTATATATTAATCAGTAGTGGTTTTGTTGCCACCTCCCACGATCAGTAGCGTTACCAGAGTTTGTGCTGTAGAGTGTATGGGGAGGTAGGGATAACTGGCCCTGACTGGCGTGTCGCACCTGCCATGTGATACCGGCATACAGTGTTAGTATAATTGAGCGCTGCAAGTCTGAGTGAGACGGGCTCAAACAAACAAAACAAGGGTGGCCAACAGCAGAGAATGATTGAAATGGCGAGTATGTTAAATTCACGTCTATGATCGGCAATGGTGCAAGAGGCATACTAAATAAATATTTGAAATCAGACAAGTACTGTAACTTTATCTAACAATTTCCTGAACAAATGTTTGTTTTTTAAAACTCGGCTTCTGACTATTCAAAATAATTTTGCTTTCAGTTCGCCGGATGTCTACAAGTCTATAAAAATTAGTGATGGGACTGTTCCACAATTTTTAGGTTCCAGATTCTCAGTTACACAATACCAGTTCTTGTACTGGTGACACTTATAATTACAAATTCACAGCACAGATTTCGGTGGTTTGGTGCTAAAAGTGCCAAAGTCAAAAAATCGTTATTGTGAAAATGTAGGTTAAAAGTACAGTTGAAAGGTTACTTATAAATTCCTTAAGCTACTGAGTGGAAGCTAGAGATTTGTGGCTCTAGTACATCAAGATTTATAACTTTTACAATATAGCTGTGGAAACACTTAACTCAAAACTGTAAAAACAGTTAGAAATGCATGTGCAAATTTAGCATCATTAATGTCAACCTTAACTCATGCCACACATCATACATATTTAAAATTTACTATGGTGGCTAAATAGATTTATTCCATGCTGCAAGAAAAAACAGAACATATGCACGTTTGGCATAATCAAATTGACAAAAAGTTGGTAGTGGCACTAGTGCATGACCTAAAGTAAGGTTAAAAGTACAAACATTAATTCTCATTCCTGTGCCAGCCATGGATCCACTTATTAATTTTATACTATGGGTTACTAATTTATAGATAAAACTGAAATATTTTTGGCATCATATTACAATCATTCGGTTGTAAAAAAATATGGTTCAAATTCAAAATCTACAAAACTTCACAATTTGTCATTTATGTATCATTGGAATGTATGGGCTACATAAGAGACCACCAGTACTTTTTTTTATATGATGGCCATAGTTCATATTTCGACAAACAAACTAAGCCTGCTTGTTGCAAAGCGTATTGACTAACAATGGTACAGTCATGGACACATTTTAATTATTTACATACACACACACGTGCACACACGCACACACACATGCACACACACGCACACACGCGCACACATGTGCACACGCATGCACAAACACACGCACATGCACACACACAAATATATATGTACGAGAATGCACAAAGGTTGCAGTTTTAGTTTTTGTTTTGAATGCAAAGCTTAGAAATAAAATATAGTGAGATGGTCATGTGTATCGGCAAAATACTGTAAGCACAAAGTTCACATTTGTGTCACTGAAACATTGAATAATTAATTAATGATATGTTAGTAATTAAAGTACCGGTTACAATTTTGATGGAACCGTCATGTAAAATTTATACCACAATTTGTACCAAAAGTAACAATCAACAAAGATTGCCACATAATATTTTTCTGAATGCAGCATAAATTTTTTTGAGATAAAAACAAGAAAAAATTGGCCAGTTGTTAATTTCGTGCTGTTTTATTACTACATGAGCATTACAGTAGATTGCGCTGGTAGTGCCAGGAAGGTTTTTGAAACAATCTAAGAGGCACAATAAATAACTTTATTACTCTGTGTAACTAAATTTCAAACAAGCTAGGATCTGATTTTCGCAAAGGATCAAATGTATAATCACACCGGTTTGAGATCAGTTCCTTCAAAAACACACGGTTCGAAGGAACTGATTGTCCCATCACTAGTAAAATGCATCTTACTTGCCAAACGAGACTTGTTTCTATTCATGCAACTTCACAATAAGCAAAGAAAAAGAGGCCAAAATATAAACAGTTAGTTTGCTTATGATGGCTGTTTCTAATCTATCACCCAATTATTTTCACTCCTCTAACTTTGTACCCCATTAAGAAAAAGAACTAAGATTATAATTTTGTTATCATAGAAATTTTATAGTTATTAAAATCAACAAGTAAAAATTATTATGCAGAAAAAATATACATCCAATAATCAAATGCCATTTTAGTATTCTTCTCAATACTTTTGATATACATTTCCACAAGTGGTTGAACCAGCACTCTTTGTCATCAATTGATGTTGATTCTACACAATTACAGCCATCGATGGCTCAAATCGAAGGTGTTTTCCATTTCTTGCATACATGACTGTTATTTCGTAATACAGTTGTGTTTTTTTGTTGATTAAGAAAGACTTGCAGATTTCTGTAGATTTTGTGATATCATGCACCCTGAAAAACCTTTCTCTCTCGTTGTTACAAACATTTTAGATTAAAACTTTCCAGAAATTTATTCTTTTTTTCCTCTGACCTTTCCCAAAATTCTCTGACCAAGTTTTATTCCCTGACTTTTTCAGTTTTCTATACCCAGAGGTGCCAACCATTTACCAACGCTTTCAATATTAATTTTGCGAAAACTCCGTAGATTTCAGTAGTTTTCAGTGTGTAGGCCTATTCACAATCACATTACCAGTTTGTGAGTAACTTCAGCATTTGTTGTTGGATCTACAGCATCACTTATAAATTTCCCTCGAAATTTCTAACTTCGATAATACTCGATGTGTTTTTACCGTAAATATATATGACGACTGCAACTTTACTACCATGTTTACACTGAAGTTACAATTGCACGATTCACAAAACACGTGTTGTTGGGACACATTTGAAGCACTTAAACATGTTCACAACTGTGAATATTAATTAATAAGTCGGAAGTCTGCGGTCTTGCCCTAAGTAATATGAACAATCAATTGTATGAGATACATACGAAGTTGTTTCAACACGTGCCATGCGAAGTGTAAACACACTAATTTGTAAATATGCTACCATCACCAAAATATGGGATTCGGCAACCTAAAAAAGTGAGAAACAAAACAACGTTCATGTGCTGGAGTGTAGGAAAAGAAATAGCGCGCCATATGATCCACATAGCTATGAATCGAAATACATGCACATACAAAGGAACACGCCTGTTTATTTACAGTTGGGCAGAAGCTAATAAATCCATACTTCTATAGTAACCCATCTTAATTCGTATAAACTACAGATAATCCATAATAGTTGGCACCTCTGTATACCTGTAGCAACTCTGTATTCAGTATTAAAAAAATAATCATTTGGCCACACTCAAAAAATATTTATATATAACAATACCAATGGAAAAAATCGAACATTTAATTTTTCTCAGAAAGTCAGAGCAACTGTCCCATATGTCATTAGTCAATAAAATTAAGTCAGGGGGGAAAAAACGATACATTCAGACTGAACATTTATTTTATTTTACACAATGATTATACACACAATTGGAATGGCAGCAACAATATTTAGATGGTCACAAAACTTCAGCAAAAGCATATATGTATAACTACCACATACAAACAGAAACAATTTAAAAAGTAATGCTTTTACCATCAATTGTACTGCCACCTCGGTAGTATTCAAAAAACAGCTTCATTCACCAAATTGGGATAATATATTTCTTTATTATTTGAAATTATAGGTAAAATACTGTAATTATGATTACAGCTTTAGCTACTTACATTATAGAACTGAAATGACATTCCAACTTTAAATGTAGGCCTGTGTCATAATTAATGATTCATAGTAAAAATTATGATTTTGACACGATACGTAAATTGTTAAAATGTTATGTCAGTAATATACAATAAGGTAGCGAACTTGAGTCACGAATGTAGCACATACTATCAAATAATTAAAGACAAAAAATTAGAAAAATCAAATAATCCAATGTGGTGGATGAAGCTGAGCCTTAAATGTCCATGTGACTAATAAAATATTTTATCTTATAAAACAATAGACATAATTATTTAAACCATATTTGAACAGAAATAAATATGTACGTTGAGTAGGTGCAGTAAATGACCTACATTGAATGACATTTTAAAATACTAAGCAAAAAATTAAATAAAAGAAACCCCAAAGATAAAGCAAACAAAAAATATATACATTTCAATAACTGTAAAAATAAAATGCAGTTATTACATAACTTGCCATTACTTGACCAAAAAAGCAATTTTTAACTTTTTTTTTAAATCAACACACAAGCCATAAGCTGAATTTTTCAAAAATATATAAACAAAATATTTTCTATACAGTTTGTTATAACAACAATCTTACACTGCAAAAATATTTAAAAAATCCACTTATTAAATTATATATGTAATGTCTACTATAACCTTAGATCATAAAATAAAATTACAAAAAAAAAAAAAAAAAAAAAAACGTATTTTTAATATATATTTACTCAATTTACTGAGCCTTATTTAACAAATGAGAGAATGATGAACAGATTACTCTCCAATAAGTCACCTAATGCATCTGTAAAATGACAATAACCAGAACAATTTTTTGATGGTACCACAAAATCTGTTGAAATTTTGATGTCTTATTGTGTTACAGTGGTACAATGTAAGTCACCATTAATATTCTCACATAATAGGAAAACATTAATGTTTGTGTGTTTATATCATAAATCAAGCATTGCAATTTCATATTTCAAACTGTAAATAAACTTCTTTTTTGAAATTATCCCATATTTAAGGCAAAACCGATATTCTTCTTCTTCTTCGTCTTCTTCACACTTAACAGGGCAAGTTCTTAAAACACATACAGACATTAAACTTTTAAAATGGAAAAATTACATTTTAAGCACAGTATATTTCAAATACTGTCCATACATAACTAAACACTAAAAAACAAATAATGAAATTAATATGATTAAATTCTACCTGGAAAAATAGCTGTAAAAATTTATCGTCTTAAATAGTCAACCTGCGACTGTAGCAGATAAATGCAGTTTGTTTACTAATAATACAGCAAGCCTCTTTTTCTGAGCAAAACACAAATAGTTAATGACATGAAAGCAAAGCAACATATTTTTATACTGTTAGCTAACTAGTAGCATATAATTCAAGTAAAGTTACGAACTAAAAGCAATAAAATAACACAAATTTTCTATTTTATTTTACTATTTGAATGAAGATGTACAATATCTAGGGACCAGAAATTTTCACAAAAAGATTTCTTGACTAGCTTATTTCAATGCTTTATGTCGTGCACTCATGCAGCTCTACTTCATAGTTTTTGGCAGTGTGTTTTCGTGCGGATACCTCTCAATTGACTGTACCAATCAGAACAAAGTTACTGCAATACATAATACACATCTGTAATGATGCTGAGAATTAAAAACATCAAATCTCTGATAACGAAGCAGAGATGCAGATGTGTAAGTAAGACACTGAAATAAGCTGTAAACAAAAGTCTTTTTGGAAAAAAATTTCCATTCCGTAACAATATTAAAAATCTTAATTCTGGAAAATAATCAATAATTTAAGACCCCGGACAAACCACATGAGTAATTTTAAGTTTAGATTTTCTACTTTAGTCTTCAAAAATATCTTGCAAGCCTATAATAAATTATTAATTGCATCTGATAAAACATAATTCATTGCAAAACAGTTTTAATCAACATTAATTTTAAACATATCTTAATGAACCATGTAATTACCATACAATCTAATTAAAGTAATGCTTGTATAATATTAACAATTTACCAGCAATATTATACGCATGCTTAAGTAAGTTTATGGTTTAAATATGCTCACATTATTTGCATGGTCATACATTAAAATTTACTACTTATATCGTCTGTGTAAAAACATTTATGAGAACTTATTAAACACTAAAGAAGTTTGATAATCTTGAAGCTCAACAAAATAACATGAAATAATTCAACTCTGTTACTACTATGCTAAGAATAACTTTAAAAAATTTTTATTACTTTGGTGTGGTCCAGTTCCTTAGAATGAAAATAATACTCAAAAGAGAGACCCAACACAATTAGTGTGATCACTTTGATCATAGGTTGTATTCCTAGAATTAGTTCACAATGGTACCAGATCAATCAACACAAAAACATTTTCCTGTAAATCCTGTAATCATAACAGTAGATGCATAATGAGTTTTATATTTATAGTGCAAAGGCTTGTGTGTTGACTACCTAAACAAACAGAAAAAGTATATAAAGGATCATAAACATACAGGAGTAAGTTCCTTATAATTTGACAGTTCTAAAGATAAACACAAAAATATACAACTTACCTTGAAAATTTGGTTCTATTCCCACCATAAAAATACCTGACCATGTAGATTTTTCCTTTTTCCAAGTCATTAAATAATTCTAAAAGCACCTGACAAAATTGAAAGTCAAATTATGGCTATATAAAATATACACTAAAAATTTTAAACAAAATATTGACAAAAATTAATGAGAAAGAAGCAACATTTACTTTGCGGATTCAATTAAACCATACACATTCTCATCACTGTATGCAATGTACAAGAAGAAATCTTCTTCATGGTATTCCTGAAACAAAAATGTGGTCATGAAAGTCTCTCTTACTTAGAATAAAAGTTTATACAGACAGCTCGAAAGATTAGAGAAACATTATTTTTGATGCATTTTCTGCAGCAGCTGAGTGGATTTAACGTTACATTACTTATCAAAATACACTCCTCCACCATGCATTTGGAATGTCCAGAGAACAATGCTTTCCACTTATACAAATATTTTAAAAAATTAAAGAAATAACTCCACTTTGTGAATAAATTTGAAAAAATAATATATAACTGAGACTGTGCTCTATATTTTATTTTACATACTCTGCGCTCAGTTATATTAATTGTTGAGGTTGCCCATCTCCAAGAAATCATCTTTAGCTGTGTAAGACGGGAGCAAAGTTGCCTAGTGCAGCTGCCTCAAACGGAGCAATGCAACCAGGTACCCACTACCCTAGTTCTACTCATATGCTGGGAGCAAGGATGCTGGTGCAACCACCTCAAGAGGTAAAATGCTAGCAAGTATCACTATCCAAGGCAGGGGCACATAAATTACTTTTATCCAAAATGCTTTTTTTTTCTGTGCAGGATGTAGGGTATTCTACCCATTTAGATATTAAACTTAGAAAAGTGATCCACATAAAAACACATAATTGTTAAATGGTAAATTTATATCTCTTATATTAAACAGGATATACTTGTAGTGATGATAGTTAAAATTAAAACACTGTTTTCTTTACATTCTTATACATGATACACAGATGGACACTACTTACAAGTAGGAAATATAACTGATAAATTATTGGTAGAGCCACGATTTTATGGCGAAAAGATTTTTGCAACATTCGGCTTCAATGCGTCATTTGCACATCTGCACCTCCGTTACATCGCTTCTGATTGGATTATTTTTCTCACACTTGCCTTCACAAATTTTAGATGTACAGAGTCACAATAATCTTATTCCAATTGGTGCAGTCAAATGAGAAACGTGTCTGAACAATGACACGCTGCCAATAACCACGAAGCATAGCTGCAGATATGCACGAGAGGCACTGAAACAAAGTGGGGAAAAAATCTTTACGCGACAAAATCGTGGCCCTAATTATTGGCAATTCAGCAGAAGAATTCACTATACCATCTATCTGTAATGTTGGTCCTCGTGGTGTTAATTTTTGACACACTGTGCATTTTTGGTTAGGGTGACATGTTTGCTTGAAAATTACAGATGATGGCATCTGTACACATATCTTAGAATGTCATAACTAAAATAATGTCAAAAAGAAGTTTGGGCACACAAAAAACATGTGATTGAAAAAATAACCTGGATAATGGCGAATGGAAATTGAACGACACACTGCTGCCATCCCAGCAGTCTACAACTTAACCTTCCTCTATCTCTTCCTCTCGTACACCACAGCTGTCCGTGCAAAGTAGGTCTCAGACTAATGGACCAACAGTGACTGCAGACAGGTTGTGAATCACACCAGTAACTTCCTCGTTCACATTCACATAGTCTAGTGGCAAGCAAATGGACTGCATTTTATGTAAATTACATATGTGTATGCCATATGAACTATACACAATTTTGATGTGTAGGCCTAGTTGTGAAGATATAAAACTTACACGAAAGGATTCGTACACACGTGTTTCTAAGGTGAGCAAATAAATACCAGAATTAACTACAATGCTATATGTACAACAAAATGCACCACTTAAGTTGGATGTTGCATAATTTTGTTTAGTAGTGCACATACTTACAGTGGCAAACACCTTTGTAAATATATCCATGAGACATTGTTGTTTAGGGTGTCTGTGTGCTCCTCATTTATTGGCAGCTTCTCAATCATGTACAAATAAATTAAATAGCATTCTAAGAAATTGTTACACTGCTGCAGATTTTTTATTAAGTATTCTATACGAATACACACACCATGAGTGATTATGGTAGACAATTTATCACTATCATCATTGCTGTTACTGTCTTCTTTCTTTGTCACACTTAGGACTAATTAAATAATTTTCTGCTCAGTGGATAATGAACAACTGGGGCTTCAATTTAAAACATAAAGCCATTCTCTAACATTTCCTCTAAAGTAGCCCAAGTAAGAATTAGTGGCATTCTTGGCACACTGCAAAATGCCACATAAAAGTAGTTTGAAATAATTAACTCCACTTTCTTTATCTTCAGTTTTGTCTGCAAATGCCAAGGTTGAACACAATTTTATCAACTCTTTGCACAATTACCCAAATTACATCTTAAACTATTATCATCTTATAAGTCTGCAATTGTTTTCTCACCATTTAAACTTAGTGATTGCAAAATTCTTTAATTCTGTGGCTGGATCACTGCTGTGCAGTTTGGTGGGAAATATAACAGAAATTTCCTTTATTCAATGTTTCTGCCTAAGTCTGAGCAGAACGATTGTCAATAAGTCTATTCTTGAATCTGGGGGTCAAAAATTAGGGTACAGTTGTTAGAAATTGCAAGATTCTTTAATTGTGTGGCTGGATCACTGCATGTGCAACCGCACAGTGATAGTTTATCACCAATTAACAGCAAAATGACAGTGTAGGAAACAAGTCATCTACTTATATGTGGTTCGTGATAAAACGAGCCCTTTTGGAAACACTTTGTCAAATATAATTAAAATAATATTTATTTTGACCTCAGATGTTGAATCTTTACTACATTGTACTGATTGTACATCAGTATAAAGTCTGATTGTTACTTGGGTTGCTATGTTTGTGTTAAATGCGGAAAAAATATAAGTTATTTTACACAATTAAGTAACTAAGAGTTTAAAAAGTACTCACTTTATCCTGTATTATCTATTGCAGCTTTTTAGTGCAATTATTTAAACCAGCTGATTTAGTGCAATAAACAACTGCAATATTTAACGAAAAATATAGATTTAGATGTTTGTAAACATATCATTATTACGAAAGACTATGAGGTGCTGCGGCATGTACAGGCCACACAGTTTCAGCTTCCAGGTCTTCGTACTCCTCACTACTCTGAATCAGATTCCTTGACAAGCAGTCTGCAACTACTAGTTGCTTTCCAGGTGTGAAGTGCACTACATAAGTGTTATCTCCACAAATAAATTCGAAAACGTTGCAGCCTTGGTGTATGTTCATCAATACTTTTGCACATCAAATTTTTCAGAAGTGATTTATGCCTGTCTCTAAGGTTATGGGCAAAAATAATATGTACTCCTGCAGCTTTTTGAAAACCCATGTTAAGTGCCAATTCCTTCTTTTCAATTTTGGCATATCTACATACTGATTTTGTAAATAATCTAGAGACATAGCAGACTACTACTTTTTGTTTATTCCCCAACATCTTGAAACAATATGCAGCTTAATCCATACAACGAACCATCTGCAATCATGATCAGTCTTTTGTTCATGTAAAAATGAGCAAGGCAAGGGGCTTTATCTTGGCGCCCTCGATCTGGGCTAAGATATATAGTACTTTATGAATAAGGAAAACCGGGTGCTGTACATACTTGTTCAACTGGGTGCAGTCACATCTGATCCTCCCTCCATCACCTTTTACCTCTACTGTCATTGGTGTGCAGAACTGGGTTGGACCACTTACTGAAATAATTACATCAAGTTGAACCATTCACAGTATATCTTACTTGACTGTATTCAGAAACGGTTATGGAACTTTTCTTGGCATCATCAATGAGAATGGCTTTGCATCCTCCCGTAGGTGAATTTCCATATCCTTCTCACTTTCCCCTAACCCTAAACACACCCTGGGAAATTCTGTCTCTATGTCGACCCGGCGAACCACCCGAACCACTTCCAGTGCTCTAAGTGCACCCTTCCCTAATAATGGATTAAGTAAATTGTTTAAATATAAACTTGTGCACTTTTCTCTCTGCCTCTTATAATGGAAAGTCAAACTCCTGGCTCCCACTACATCTAGCTTACTTCCATCAGAACCAGGAGTTTCATTGATGATGCATTCAGGCACCAGTTGTGTTGAGGTCAATGTTTCACCAGGGAGGCACATAATGTCCGAACCAGGGTCTTCAACAAAATAAATCTTGATACTGAGCTCTACTACGTCTATAGTTTCCTCAAATGTTTGAGTTTTTAAACATGTGAGCAGTGAAACAACTGATCCCACAATCCCCATCCTCAGAATCTGCAATTTCCCTAATACTTTGTATATCCTTTTAGATTTGCATAATCTTGTGTAGTAACCTACACGACTACATGAATAACACATTTTCTGTGCTGGACTGTTATTTATTGCATGCTCCAGCTGCAACTACAACAATTTTCATGTGGACTGAAGAAAGAGTTCTTGTTAACGTGTGAGTGATGAAATTCTGTAGTTTTGCTGTGACTCGTGTTATAATGACCTTTACATCTATGAATGTGTAAGATGACGCTGCGCGAGATGTTCCCCTTAGAGATGTTCAAGGTCACAAATTTACTCGCCCGATTCTGTGATACCATATCACAGGACTCACTTGTTCAATTGAGGCTATTTGTTTGATACGTGCACACGGAACACTAGAGTCACATTGAAAGTGTGGTTTGGACAGAGTGAGACTCAGTATGTTCAAACTAGCTCGTCTGCCCAGAAGCCCATTCTACTACTCGTTAGCACGCTGTCACAACTCATAGCTCCCCACATATCCAACATTCAAGCCGTCTGCCACACTCACGACATATAAATGTTATATAGTGAATGTTAATATTCAGTAACGTACGGTTCTTACAGATGATCTGTGCAAACAGTAAATTTATCATACAGACATTAATAACAACCAAATACAGTACATAATCTACTTAACATTGTATTGTGTATGCACAGTATGTGTACAAACTATATATGATACAATTTCATTCAAATACTGCCAACAAATCTTTACACACTTACATAGAATAATGTTAGCTGGAGTTATGAAAATGAAATGATAATAACTCACAATTAACATTGTTACATATCACATCTATTTATATAGGAAATGGTTATTCAGGCAAGACATGTATATTGCCATGAATAAAAAGTAAATCACTGACACACTCAAGGAATATGCGACTCCAGCATTTACTTGCAACTTGTCCAGTATTGCTAAACACACATTTACTGGATGCACTGGTGGCAGGTATACATAGAACCTTGTCTGCCAGATGCACAAGTTAGAGATATGTACTCTCTCAACATGTCAAAAGATTATCATCATTCCCAACATAGCCCTGTTGGAGATACATCTCCACCTCAGCACCTGGAGTAGAAAAGACCTCTTCTATCTGCCACTCGGTAAATATACATCTCCATTTACGGAGGGATAGTGGCACATTGTTTAGTTATTGTCCTCCTTGTACTGTTAGGTGGGCACACAAGTCCCGTACAGTAATGTACATCATATTTCTCTCGTCTTCAGTGGTTGTCGATAATTACCGTAATGAAAGTCACAAAAACGCCTCAATAAATGAAATGAATGAACCTTTAAATTCAAATCGAAATACGGTCTAGCTCTGTTCTTTTTTTTAGTTCTTTGATTATGTGAGAAGTAAATTGATACTGTGTAAGAACCAAAACAAAATTTATCCTCGATTAAGGGCGTTGATCCCATAAAAATTAATTTTCTTTTGTATTTGCATCAAACACCGTACAATTTCAGACAATAGATAAAACATCATTTTCCCAAGCAAAAAAAATTAGGCCCCCTAGTTTTTACATAATCAATCTTCAAACTCATAAAATGGTGGTTGTGATGTAAAAAAAAAAAAAAATCACAATTAAAGAAACAGAAAGTTAGAATATCAGTGCATTTTATAATGTGTTTGACACACATCCTCAAAAATTCAGTAACACTCTCAACTCAAGTTATGCAAAAATGTACTCATTTTCATACATTTTTAAAAAGTACAAAACTGTACTCTTTGTAATCGCAAAGGTGTCTTGAAGTAGCTGTTGGTATTTAGTATCAGTATTAATTATCTTGTTTCTGCAAATTAATTACTTTTTTAAATATTGGCCAGACTACAACCGCTATTTTGTGACTTAGATGAGTGATTATGCTAAAACAATGCAGTCCAAATTTTTTTATTTGGGGAAATATCATTTTATCTGATAAGTAAAAGTTGGACACTGCTTGGAACAAATATAAAATAATGTACTTTTATGTGACCAACACCCGTAACATATTTTTGAACAGTTACACTACTAATAATTTGTATAAAATGTCAGCGTACGGTAATACTAATGTACATTCAATATACATTACTAACTTACCTCAGTGTCAGTGTGCAATGTGACTATTTTATAAAACCACAGCAAAACTAACTGAAGAGTTAGCTCATTCTCGGTTTCCAGGCATCTGTGGTATATTTAAACAACGCGAGGAAAGATGGCAAACCAGCTACCACTTCATCGTTGTAACTTGAAGTCTGTCTGAAGCACCCATCGAGGACAGAATGTGACGTATGTTGTATCTATTTGTGTGTGAACTGATTGAAGCACGAGATATTTGCTATTCCACAGGTTTGTACGTCTTGATGAACAGTGTGGTTCAGTTTATTTACATGTCCAGACCTTTTTATTTACATGTCCAGATCTTTTCACATATGCCACAACATTCTTAGCTGTGTTTAATGACACCATCACCAACACGTTATCATCTTGCTGCGACTCATCTAGTGTGTACCGCAAAACCATGTTGATACAGTGGGCCGAAATGGTAGTTAGTCTTGTGTAGATTTCCAGTGCTTTTTCTTATATTTGCTCCATGGTCAGTCACAAATGTAATGTGCTGTAACTGTCAAATAATGCACTTTCCTAAAATACTCAGTCCACAAGTCTGCCGTCATTGTACATTCACTACGTACTGCAGCAGACTTTGTTTTAGGAACTCATCTCTTGAAGGCACTTAACAATTTCACCAACATGTTGTGCGACCATGGCACGATGTGGTAACGCTTGTCATGGTAACATTTATCAGTTCTTAAGCCAGATTCACAAAACCCTTATTCTCAACAAATTAAAATGGTCGTAAACCTTTTCCGCATGCCATCACACATTTATGTGTTACACTATATTTCACTGTAATAGGTACAGAAGACGATGAGTCTGTTCCATGCTATGCTAGTTTCAGGGAAAGCATGGCATTTTATGTCCGTTTCACCAGAACCTGCTTTAAATCGGCGGACGGATTTACATATATGACACTGCACAAAACCAATAGGTTTCTTTGAAGTCGCATCTCTGGTTACTGCAAATTTGTCTCGCACATCACTCTTGCTCGCTTTCCTTGTTACGTCAACCTTGTAAATGTTTTTTTATTATTTGGTTGGCAACATCAGCCCCCTTTTCAGATAGCCTACTATTACGAAAACCTCAATTAAATAATGTTAATTAACCTACATGCTCTATGAATACAATGACACAAAACAGTAACACAATATCCTGTCTACACCGAGTGGCAACACTGCCACAACTAGAACAATGTTAGTAAATGGGCAAATTGGGCAGTTTGCTCGTTTGCTGCATCTAGTATACCAGGCGGAATGAGTAGTCCGGACTTTCCGAGAACTCAAATGACCAACTGCAGTTGGAACAATCGCTGCATTGTTTGGGAACCCAGTTTCACTGTACCTTCCCCGAGTACTCCAACTCACTTTCAACTACTGCTCATTCGTGTCCATAATGCAGAATGGTACAAATTAGGTGACCAAACTTGCTCGTTGCACACCTCTAGTTCCCCTTTCTCTTGAATTATGCACAAAATTAGCTTTTTCCTGGCTGTGCTTCCTGCATCTATAGTGTCTATAGCTCCTCCTTTCTGCACATACTGATGGCTTCTAAGTCTGTCAATATCTTTATCATAAAAGGCCAAAAACACATTCCCTAACCGTGAATTTGCACTTTTGGATCACCATGTAACTACAGTGTATACGGTTGAGGACATTTTTTCTCAGCCCCTCTGGAATTATTATTTGTTTACTTTTGAAGACTAACTCTTCTTGTACCACCAATTCTTCTATATATGTACAGAATGGTTTTATCACTATGGGTAAGTCTTTATTGGTAGCTGGCCACCCACTGTAAATTACTTCCTTTAACTGACACAGGGTTTCATCCTCTTTTGTGTGCAGTTTATAATGTTTTCTAGTGTGTCTTGTGATGCCTGTATATGGTACACCACCAGACCTTCCTGAGCCTCTTTCACGTTCGGTTTCCTCTGAGTCCCTATCACCAAGACTTGCATGTAAGTGACACTGCAATTGTTACCATTAATTCCTTACCTGGGGTATATTGAAGCATTATCTCATAATTTTGTAATTTAATCCTCATGCACTGAGAGCATAGTGGACATTTTTCTTATGGTGAACTAAATATGGCCTGTAGTGGTTTGTGATCTGTTTCTACTACTACTGGATTGCCATGTATGTACTGGTGGTACTTCACACAGCCAAATACTATCGCTAACAACTTCTAAATCTGAGTGTAATTTTGCTGTGCACTAGTTAGTGTCTTGGATGCAAATGTGATAAGTCCCTTTGACTGCAGTAACACTACTCTTAGTCCCTTACTGGATGCATCCACAGACAGTATCAATGGTTCTGCAAGGTCATAGTACTGCAAAACTAGTGTTTGTGTCAGCATAATTTTATGCTGCTGAAACGACAACTGGTGTTCTTTTGTCCAGTTCCAGTGTGCCTCTCCTTAACATAATTCCTCTTAGTCCTGCTGTATGCTGTGCTAATCTAGAAATAAACTTACCCACGTAATTCATCATCCCCAAAAACCTGTTTAACTCTACTTTACTCATTGGCTCTGGATATTTGCAAATTGTTTTTACCTTACCCTCATCAACTTTAACACCCTCTTCACTAATGACTTGTTTAATGTACCTGACTTCTGTAACCCCAAACATTCATTTCTCTTTGTTAAAAGTGACATTAAGTTGCTGTGCCCTTGTCAAAACCTTTTCCAACCTCTCACTATGCTCTTGTAAATCTTATCAGCACACTATATCATCATATATATAAGTTTAAACAACTGAGATGTCGCCAAATAAATCCCTAAATGTCCTATGGAAAATCTCTGGTGCACATGATATACCTTAAGGTAGCCGGGTAAACCGCATTCCACCATAAGCCTGCGTGTCAAAAGTTGTGAATTTGTAGCTTTCCTCGATCAGCTGTAGCTCCCAAAAACCCGTATTGGTGTCTAACATACAGAGTATCACACTCCTAGCAATTTAGTTGCTATTACCTTGAAGGTGGGTAACCTATGATATTCCCTGAGAATTACCTTAAGTGGTTGTGGGTCCAGACACAACTGTATCTCACCATTGGATTTTCTCACTTATACGATAGGGTTAAGCCAGTCTGTTGGTTCCTTGACTATCTTTAAAACCTCCATCTATAGCATTCCGTCTAATTACACTTTTAATTTTTTCTGTAAAGCATGTGAGGTTGACTGCCATGTTTTAGTTTCAGTTCACATGGTTGCACCTTCATGTTCTGTAAACCCTCAAATAAACTGTCACATTTCTACACTATACCCTGTGTTGTTACTGTTATTGCGTCTTAACTCAACCTCTGCCAGCCTTTGTAACATTCCCAGTTGTTGAACTGCCACTAATCCTAAAAGTGGTGGGGAGTCACATTAGTCACTTTAAACTCTTCAACACCTGTGAAGGATCATCACCTTTTTTACAACACAAGTAACACTTCCCCAATACTTTGATTTCGCTACCTGAATATGTTTTCAGTTTGGTGTTTGAGGTATGTAATGCTTCTTTCTTCATCTGCAGTTTTTGAAATATCTTTTCTGACATTACACTTACTTGTGCACTCGTATAAATTTTAAACTTCACACAACCGTCAAGACTCCTTTACTATGAGCTTGCAAAACCACTCTGTTTCCCACCATTCACTAATTATATATCAACATTTTTCAACTGAATTAACATTTGCACAACTTTCCATCCTGTTTACAACCAGGGGCAGTTTTTCTGTAGACATTTGCACTCTGGCCTCCATTGCCACCCTTAACATAATTTCCTTTATCCTCTATGAGTACCATCTTTTCACTTTCTAAAATACTGTCTCCCACATTATTTAGAATGTCTACATTAATTGCTCCTGACTGTATAACAGCAACATTTAACTAATATGTCCGCACTATTGTTAGGACTGAGGTCCCCACTTGTAATACAGCCCAAAACCAGACCATGCAGCACTGGCGTTGTGATATCTGTGTTTAACTCATGTGCCTGTTCTTCATATTGTACATACTGTTTGGTTCTACACATACAAGTAAAATTATTTATCTTTTGGCAACTATGACATTTTACATTAAAAGCTGGGCATTTTAATTTATCATGAGTTCGACCACATCTACCACAGGCACCACTATAACTAGTTCATTGCATCATACTTTCAGCGTGATTATCAACTATATAATCTGTATTCCTGTTAGCATAATGCTGCTGCTGTTTGCCCCACTGCATCTGTCGAGTCGCCTGATGACACCATCGATCTGTATTCGCTCCTCATGCGTGGTTATGTTCACTGTGACCTTGTTGACTTCTTTCTTGTGGTGAAGTTCTATACATTGTTGGCCGTAACCTCTGCGTTGCCTCTTTACTGGACACGAAGCTCTGCTATGTTGTTGAGTGTACTGCATGCACTACTGGATTACTGTCTGTAGACTTGAGTAACTGTTGAGTCTGTTCAGTTGCCTTATATATTTGGACTGCCTTGGTCAAGGTTAGTTGTGGTTTTCGTAGAAGCCTGCCTTTCAATCATGTGTCCTGTATGCCACATATTATATGGTCCTTTATAAGGTCTTCATATAACACATTAAATTCACAGTTTACACTTAACTGCCTGTATGCCGTCACAAACGCGTCCACACTTTCACATTCTTCTTGAACACGACTATTCAATTTATGATGCTTGACACTCTGGTTAGTTTTCGGTAGAAAATAACCCTCTAAATTTTGCAATACTTTGCTATAATCTGTTGCATCTATTCATGGTACATCCAGTATGGTGTATAAGTCTTATACTTCATCACCCATGATGAGAAGTAAAACTGCATCTTGGTGTCATCTGACTATTTTTCAGCTCCAGATTCCTTCAAATGTATATAACACAGATGCTTCCTACTTCCAATATCTCCTTCCAAGCTCAACAGCTTTGGTGGTTTGAGATGCTGCATGATGTAGCAGGAGTGAAACATGAAACAATCACTAGTAATACATTTACTAAACCATAATACATATGTTAATTTTGCATAAGTTACCACAATTGCGTACAAACCTGCCCTTCGCTTTATAACTAGCAAATGTCACCATTGTTTTATCTGCAGCACCATGTTATGGCTGTTATTGGATATAAATAAATATAATGGACACGTTCACGTTGTAAGTGTTCCCTCAGATTGAGGATATTGAATGATGGAGTGGAAATCGAGTAATGGTCCAGCAAAATGGTGCACAGCCACATTGAAGTTAACCTAGGTGCAATGCTTTGCATACTCAGTTTCCAAATGTAAAGAGAGAAAAAGAGTGTTTGTTTGTATATATATCCTTTGATATCTTAGAAGACCTTACATTAGCCATATTGATTTATTATTTGAGGATATGTCAAATATGTTGTCTATGCTCTAAAGATATGAGATTATGAAATTTGGAGCGTTTGCACAAGAGGTTAACTTAGACATTTTCTAAGGGGTAAAAATTTAATTCTTCCTGTATAGTTTAGTGAAAGAATCAACCCAATTTGTCAAATAGTTGCAAAACTATTGTTTTGTTTTGAATTTTTTTTTTCAGTTAGCCTGTGTAATTATGAGTAATACTGTTCTAAAAATAATTTCAAAAGAATGTAAAACACATAGGCCTCTAAGTAACACACCACGACAATATTTACAGATTCAACGCTTATAAACTTCCAAATTGGACACACAAAGACATCAAAGGAATTAATTACATTGCTTGTCTTTACACAATTTTAACTTCGAAACAAATAGGCCTATTTTAAATATTCAGTTTCAGTCCCATCATACATTTTGGTACGCTAAAATGTGGAAAAATTTTCTTATCATTAAAGTTGTGTTGTCTCAATACTAACTTATATGTTGAAGGAAATTGTAAATCAGCAAATTACAAATTTTAGTGCACTTTAGGAGGTCATAAAATTTTTTTTATCAATCAGATCGTACACAAAGAGATAAGCATTCAAACAGCCAGAAATCAAAAAACAGATTTTACATAGAGGGCAAGAGCATCATCATTCTCATCTACTGCACAGTACACATAAGGGAGCAATCACAGCAGTCAGCAAGCAGCACGAGATAGCAGAATGGAGCTGTCCAAAGAACTTGCAGACTTTCAACAGGGTCAGATAATCACATACTACTTATGAAAAAAGTGTGCATACAATATTTCCCCACCACCTGAAAAAAATTGCTGGCAAAACTTTTTCATAGAATGCTTAAGATTGTCGAGAGTAGCAAAGCATCTTGCAGCATACCTAGTCATTGTCATTAATCACCACAATTATAGCCTATCTGTAGGAATTCCAACATCAACCTGTTTTAAGTTACATTTCAAGCACCACAACTAACTGGTGCAAGGTGTTGACACTTGGTTACCATTGCCACAAAGCTGCAAAAAGCTGCCCATAAGGCGTAGATCACATAGGCAAATGCCAAACACCACTGTATGTGTTGTAAGCAGTCGACACTGGACGGTAAAACAGTGTAAAATCACTGTGTGGAGCAATGAAGCATAATATGCAATGTAATGATAATATATGACATATAATGGCTTGTATACTTTCAACTATGAAAGTAGGGAGAATAGATTTATAGTATAGTCAAATTAATCCTGCAGATGTCTTGATCTTGTTGCTTTATAGGGCACTGGTATGATATAGGTTTATGTTGATATTTTAAGGTGCCTACATGTTGCTTACAATTGAAGACCAGTAACCATTGTGTGAAACACCACCAAACATTTGTCCATGCTACACAGCAAGAGGTTTGGCAACGACGTCTCAATAATTCACTGGCCTTTGGGGAGTCATGATTCAAATCCAATAGAATATTCCTAAGTGTTTTAGAATGTATTGACTACCAGTGTTCTGAAGAAGACAGTCCAAACTTGTTCTTTCAGATGAGTGTCCCAAAACTTTTGGTTTCATTTTGTACAAGATAAACTTATACAAATGTAATAACATAAAAAAATTAAACATACTGTAACAGACACAACTTTCATCCGTCATTGAAGTACACAGATTCACTGAATTTTTCTGTCTCAAGAGAAAAAAGTCACATTTCAACTGGCAATGGCAGGAAACATTTTTCAGATTCCAAAAAGTAATTTCTAAACAGGAAGCACTGATCACAACCACACCATTTATCAAATATAAATTACAAAAATTTCAAAATGTCAAAATAAGTTGATCTGATTTCATGCTAAACCTTTGGCCATAATACTACAATATTGTCACAACGCTAATTATCGGGCATTTATTTTTTTGGCTTTATTCTTCTCATCCATACTAGAAATAGATGGTAACGTTATTTTGGATTATAATTTTAAAGAATATTCAGTTTTTGGGAAGTCTTTGCTTTACATTTAGAATCGTGGAAATCTAGAGTGTTCTCAGACAGTCTCTCAGGTTGAGTATTTTTTAGTTCACTGTTCCTGGTAGCCTGCAGAGTTTGTTGCAACTGCAGTGCTAGTGAATTCCTTTGAGGACAGTGTCCTGGAAGTGTGTGTAGGCCGATGGCCTTGGTTAGGTAGTAGAAAGTTGGGGGGTGTGGTAATGGATGTTTCGGTGTTGCCGGGCGGTCGCGCACTGTGGGTCCTTCTGGCACTTTCGGCGTGCGGCGGCCTTCCGGGGGCACTGGACGCCTCTGTCAACACTCCCCTGCTTCCCTGTCCCACATTAACAGCTGTTGTAGGGCCGACGCATGGGCTAGAAGTGCACTACAGCACATTTAGTCGTTCCGCTCTCGGACAGTCCCCCCGCCCGTGACGTTAAACGTCGCTGACGAGTGAATGTCCTGTGGGACAGAGAGGGTGGATGTTGCACCGATCTGGAATTGTCGCTGCTGACCATTCCAGGAAGGTAAATCATGTAAGGTTCTCGATGGCGCAACCAGTAGTTATAAATACCTGCCGGCCATGTTTTGGGGGACCCCTTTTTCGTGATGAGCTTTTTGAAGACTTTTTTTTAGGACTTAGGCGAGGCATGGCGATGCCCCGATGGGCGAGACGACGGCCTAAGGGTTTGGGCTGTCAGATGGCAGGAGTTTAAGTTAAGTTTAGTTAGTTTTTTTTAGTGTTTTACTATTATTTTTAACTTCGGGTAGTCGTTTGTTTATTACGGGATAAGAAGACTTTGTAGTCCTGAGATGGATGAGACTTCACTGGACAGGAACATCAAAATGATAAGTATTCTTTCTTGTTATTATTATTATAATATTAATTATTATTCATTCCCCCTTTAGCTTTCGTGTTCGGTTTTTACTGTAATAGTCGTGGATATGTTTATGCGAGTATTTGTTATTGGCCAGTACAGTTGCCTTTTATTAATTTTTTCAGAGTAATGTTATGACCGTGGTATTGTTTTGTAATGCCAGAAACCACTTTACTGTGTAATATCATTTCTTAATGTATTATCATCACATCCTAATACCAATAATGTAATTTATTTTTATATAACATTTTATTTTAATCTTTTGTAATAAACTCCAATTATTTGAATTCACTCTTTCATTTCAAGTATTCAAACTGTAGTCCCCTTAACATTAATTGATAGCCCCTAATTGCAGAACATGTATCTTGATTTAAATATTTTTTAATAGATGATTATGGGTGACAAGTACATGCGCGATACAAGATAGGAGACGCGACTCTTATCGGGACGTTAGTCTTATGTTTTTATCTTCTGTACCCCTTGCAATAGACAGTTTGCCAAGCGGAGTTATTATTTTATTTCAGTAGGTTTGTTGTGCTCTACCATACAATACTTTATGTAGCTAGGCTACAAGGTGGAAATTCTGTCTTTAAAAGTGTTTATTTGTTTGTATTTTACTTAAAGAGCTACGTAAAGTATGTGTTTATACCCCCCAGTACTGTTTTAATTATTACAGAGTTTATTTTACCTTTATTGCTTATTGTTATGGTTCAGTCAAATGCTGGTTTTATTTACTTGTGATGTTTATTCGCTTTCCACCTCCTAGGTTTGAATAGCTTAATAATTCAGATATACTTACACATCCCCCAGTTTACATATCATTTTACAGTCAACTTTAGCTACAAATAAGCAGTAACATAACTATCAACGCAACGACACATTCAGCTGCCTCCACATCTACACATCTGTTTATGTATGAATAATTTTTACTTTATTTAGTTTTACTACAACTCAACCTCCTGACACATTTATGGCGTGAGTCGCCGGGCATTATTTTCGGCGGTGACTTCCATCCTGACAGATCTATGGTGGAGGCTTGGGCATGGACTATTTAGTCTCCATCTTGTGTTGTGCTGTACTTAGATTTTATTTTGGAGAATTATGTTTTGTTTATTTCATGGTCACGTAATTTTATTTGGATTCACGGTGACGTAAAGCAGCTTTGTTTTTGTGAACAAAACGCGAGTGCGTCGCAAAGAGCAGGGTGCACATTCTAGCGTGTGGCTAACGAGTTAAGACGTAATGGTTCATGTGTGTGTCGACAGAGTGCACCAGTGGTTCCGTTTAGACGTTGTTGGATCTGGGTCAGTAGGAATATTGCTTGATTTTATTTTCCGTCTGTAGACGTCGTGAGTGTGCGTGTTTTTGTTTGTGTGAATTACGAGTGTGTGTATTTTGTTAATAAGAAGAAGGTTAGTTAGTAAGAAATACTTTATATGTAGGTTTTTAAATGTACAGTGAACCCTCGATAACTCGGACTAAAAGGGGGAAGAAGCTGTCCGAGTTACGATTTGTCCGTGTTATAGAGGGGTGTCCGGGGAGGTGGGGTAATCATTCATTAATAACAAGAAACGCGAAGAAATTAGTACGCTATCATTTCTACAAGCAAATGAGGCTGAAATAAATACTGTTTTGTACGTAACTATCGTATCAAGTTACGGGAGGGCCGTCATGCAGTGGGAAAATTAACGCTAATGTGAAGGACTATGAAAGAATGTGAAACAATGTGGGCAGTCAGATGTCTATTAATTTTTTTATGCTGCTACTTCTGGCTGATCCTTTTTTTATCTCTGTGCTAGGAGCTGGCGCCAGGCAACCTTCTATAACATAAAAGTTTTCGTCTGGCTGGCGACAGCCAATGTGCGTGCATATGTGAGAGATAAGAAACGATCGTTGGAGATAAGCTAGGGAGGTTGCGAGCGGAAGTAGTTAAGGTCAACCGGTACAGTCTCAAGCAATACAGCACAGCACGTGACCACACGCATCTCACACAAGATGTTTACATTGAAAAATACCTTATGTCTGTATGTCACAGCGTAGGGGCAGCAGCCAGCTGCTTACCTGATAGTTACTCTACCCTCCTATAAAGTTACAAAGGTACAAAAATAATTTTCTTCGTATACACAAATAAAAACGGTACTGTAATTAACAATCCTTCTGGGTCACTGTAAATATGTGAACACATTTTAACACTACCAATTTTAAAATTGAATTTTATGTATGTAAATTGCATCATAGAACATATAATTTAAATCTTTATTCTTACACAATTTTTCATATTATAAAGCAATAAAATTTTAATCATGTTCTACAGAGTTACCGTAGTTACTCGCGTAATCGCTGCATATTTTTGACCAAATTTTAGTCCCAAAAAAATGGAGTGCTGCCATTATAAGTGGTTTTCAATAAAATTACCTTCTAAATTTTTTTTCTATATTTACTTGTTCATAACGTGACAATTTCTTCTAAAATAAAGAGAAAGATTTTGTCGGTGTATAGTAAACATGGAAAAATTAAGGCTACAAAATCGTGTTAATCCATTCACGTGCGTCACTCAATGAAAATCGTTTAAAATTATCCCGCATAAGACGTTTACATTTTACGGTCCATTACATGTACGCTATTATTTCCCGTGAAGTAGTTTATAAACAAATCCGATTCATGCTTAAAACGTTACAATTCTCCAGATGCCGTTACATTATCAACAGAGCATCATCAACCAGCGAGCGTGACTCATCGTGTCCGGCTTGGGCATGGATGTTGTGTTGTTCTTTCACCACCCACATCGACTCTTGAAAACATCGTTGTTAAAGGGGCGTAAAACCCTCTCACTAATTTTTCTACATCGCAATGTGAAGCAATGATTTTTAATTTGTCTTTAATGTCCGGGACAATTTGTTTTGCAGCCCTGAATTCATTGCACATACCAGAACAAAATAATTTTCCGTTTATGTTTCATTGTAACTCGTAGTTAATGTCATTTCACAAGCACCATGCTGAAATGTTTATTTACGACACACGTGCGTGCCTGGCTCACAGGACGAAGAGGGAGGAAAGATAAAGAAGTGACAGGTCGGCCTGCTGCGTTGCATCTTTACTCGTGCGTCGCGCACCTCGCTAGCAACATTTTACCACACGGAACTTGCAAGATATTTACTGTGGGATTATTAAAGGCTAAGTAGCGATGGACGACTACGTTGTGCGATCACCCTTAATTACAGGGCTTTCTTTTAGGAAATTTTACGATGATTCCTGAGTCCAGGTTGGGTCTTGGGTTCTCTAGAGGGTTTCTTCTTGGTTTTCCCGAAGTCTCGAGGATCTCTGCTAGAGTGATTAATTGTGGAAGCCCCAGTTGACGGTGCCGGCACATTCCCTTTCCTCTTCGGACCTCCCACTCCACTGGCCATGGAGGGGTAGGCCCGGGAGGGGAGGGGGTGGTCTGGTTCAGTCGACTGGCGGTAGGGGCGCGCGCGTCGGCAAGTCGATCTGGCGGCCGCTCGAGCAAGAGAACTCACTCTTGTGTCGGGCGTGGACGAGGAAGGGTCTAGGAGGGGAAGCCTTCCTCATTGTGAAAAAAGTGGATTAACGAGTGCTGCCGGATGGTAACCAGGACTTCCTGTGGGCTCTCTGCATCGCTTGGCAATGTGGGAAATTGCAATACCATGGGACATTGCGGTTGTGTGGTGAGTCCGCTTAAGTGACGGCGTAACATCGAGAAATGGGTGAGTCTCCCCTGATTGTTTCTGAGCCGGCACATTTGTCGCCTTGAATGTCCACCGAACTGGGGCAAATGGCAAACATTTAGCTTCCCTTTTTCCTTGTATGTCAAGCGGAGCCGTTAGCGAGACCGGGAGAGCCGCATAACGGCAAAATGCTAAGGTGCCTGGAATTGCGCAGGCCGATGAGCTGGTGAAAATTTAATGTCGCCCTCAGACAATGAGATTGTCTTCTAACCTGCTGATTTACCGAAAACTGCTGGAGACTAAAGGCGTATGAATGTTATGAGTGTAGTTAAGGTTTTGTGGTGGAAAACTCAATGTGTATGATTGTAATTATAATAAGCATCAGGCCCTTTATTGTATATGTGGTGGGCAGTTGACACGATTTAAGAGTGTGTAAATTTGAACTGTGCGCATTTAGCACGAAGCCCAATTGGATGTATGCTTAACATTGTAACGTCCTGTAAATTTGAAAAGTACCTGAATATATTGGTGATTAGTGATTTTGCCCGAGTTTTCTTTGTTCAAGAATGCTGTTGACAAACCTTACCCTTGCAGCCTACATCTATAAGAATAGGTAGGAGTTTTGCTGAGTCTTGCCCTGTTTGTGTGAGCTTATCCGTGGGGTTAAGCCTTCGGAGTGTTTGTTTTTCAAGGCCTT
>PNEQ01001531.1:6107-16217 GCA_003012365.1 Medauroidea extradentata | reverse complement strand
AAGCATTCATTATCAATAAGTCTTTTAACTGCTTTTTGAACACTTCGGTGTTACTTCTGCAAAGTTGTTTGTTATAAGGAGAAAGTTTATTAAACAGTTTAATTGCAGTGTAGTACGGACCTTTTTGATACAAGGATAAACTATTTGACGGACAGTGAATGTTGTTTTGTATCCTTGTGGAGTGTGAGTGAAGAGCAGAATTTACTTGAAACAATTCAAAATTATCTGAGAATAATACCAAAACAGAATATATGTATTGTGTTTATTGTGCTGTATCACTTTCAAACCATTCAAAAATTGTTTTTATCTCCAAACGGTATGCATTTAATCACCCATGTAATATATTGTGTTTATATTGTAAAGCGGATGTGCTGTACCATTTTCAAACCATTCAAGTTTTTTTTTTCCTTTTTATTTTTCTTTAGTTATACTATAATTTTCTTGTACTTAAACTGTTGAAGTTATGTATAGTACTTTGTATAATATGTAAATGTAAAAATTGACGAGTTTTATACCCCCACGACTTAGTCGTATATGGGGTCAAACAGAACGAAAATAAATAAATAAATAAATAAATAAATGAAACGACGATTCTCCATAGCTACCGTCATATCCTGTTGAATGAAACGCCTTTTTTTTTTTCCGTGGTTTAGCTACACCTGTGCGTTGGTTTATCTACACCAGGTTGAATGAAACGAAGCTAATGTGAATTCTTGACATGTTCTATAGTTCTTTGGCTGTAATTATTTTGTCTATATTATCGTAATCTGTATTTGTTTAATATTGTTATTATGTTCTATTTTGGGTATTCATATTTAGTGTTTGGATAAAATGTTAATGATCAATGTAAATTCTTGACGTGTTCCATAGTCGTGTTGCTACAGCCACACATGTGGACTCAACAGAATGAGAAACAAATAAATAAAAATAACATGCATAAGAGATCCATTTATGTTTTATTTTGTTAAATTGCGTGTGTGATTGTGTTCATTTTTCCTTTTATTTGACAGTGTATTCAGTAGTAAATGGAAAGCGGCCTATAAAGTCCGTCTTTTTAGATATATTCATTGGTATCTTCCGTTTCCGTTCTCGTTGGTGATGACTGTTGGTGAAGAAACTGTCGGATAGTGAATTTGGTATGAAATTATTCTTTCTATTAGATAGTTTGCGTTAAATTCTTAATTTAATTGTGGTATTAAATTATTGTTTTTTGTTTGTGTCAAATTTTACATTAAAGTAGGACATTTATATTTACAATTTATCCGCGTGTAGTTATAAAGTGGTGCTCAATTCCTGGTGTAGCATGTTTGCATGGAATTTATTTAAACGTAGTGTAATGTTTATTCTTGTGTTTAATACACTAGAAATGGAACTAGGCTATTAGTAAGTGTTGTCTAGTATCGTAACTAAATGTAAACAAGAGAAAAGAGTTTTTTAATTACAGGGAATAGTTACCGAATTTTATAGGCTCGCCAATTTTATGGAGTTGCACACGGAGTTACTGTTCCGACAACATTTTGCGGTTCAGAAAATTGTGAGAGCTCAATACTAAAACGGCGAAAATGTACGTGTTAAGATATTTTATTTGAATACTGAATCCTCATTGAACAAGGAGTGGACTGAAGAATCTTGATTCAAATGTAACATGAAATGCCTTAGTACTTGACTGAAGTAGGAGTGAAGTGAGTAATCCAGTCGGTGAGCGAGGTGGACTGGAGCAAGGATTATGTAAGGGTTTATAAGATATGGCACTTCCAGGTTAAACAAACAATCTTTATTTACTGCTCTATCTCGTGACCGTAAAAATTATTTGTTACCAATCACGCAGCCTGAAAACTTGCATATTTTCTCGAGGCAGATTTTGTGTTCCCAAAGACGACAGGATCATTACAAAAGCCATGATAAACTATTAAAAAATCTAATTTGCTTAAAGTCGTGTTATGAGTGTTTTGTAATCATGTATTTTTAATTTTAGGTTATATACGAGTAATTTTGGAATCACAGCTCATTGTATGCTATCAGCTGCGCAATAATTGCAATGAAATCTCTCGTTCGCTCCATGTCCACCTACGCTGCATAATCCACAATTCTTTCCTTTTCTGCCAAACCATAGTTTGTTGCGTAGGCCTATCGTATTAAATTAGAATTATTTTAAAAACCTCGGTGAGTAAATTGTGTGATGGATGCGAGGACATGCTTTAGCATTGATGGCAACCTCGTACTAAATAAAGTAGAAAGATTTTTGTTGTACAGCACCAGGTATTTATTATATTCCTTCGATAACAGAAACATACATTCCCACTCTTATTTTTTGTTTACGTGTACATTAAATCCTGCGAAAACTCTAAATGGTCAATAACATTTCTTGTTTCACGCAATTTGCTATTCTCCGTTCACTGTAAGTTGAGTTCTGAAGTAAACAAATAACGTAATATCATTGCACTTTGCTAGCTTCTAATTGGCTCAATTTGTGTCTCGTGCCAACGTACTATTTCCAACCGACAAAAGTGTGTACAGTCGGCATCATAGGAAATGACGCCGTATATATTAAAACAATATTGCGTGAACATTTTGTACGTGTTATCGACACAGGGGAACATAAAATACATAAAAACTTGATAAAAATATTGACATCGTGTGCAATTACAGTGTATTTCAAAATTTAATTGTAATTGTCAAGTCATGACATGTATTCAAATATTCCAGTATTATTAGAACAAAAATTTGGTACTACGTGCAGAAAAAAAAAGTTGTCAGCAAAATGAGTGATTAAACTTAGTGTAAAGTCCTCCTGGATTATTTAGTACTTCGTTTTGGAAAAATTACATTTCATAAATCACCAAACAATCTGTTGATAATTCACGACACATTGTTTTATATATATATATATATATATATATATATATATATATATATATATATATATATATATATATATATATATATAAAGGAATGCTATGCGAGATTTTATTCTTGCCTTATAAACATCACCACAGTTTGTTCAGTAATGAAGACATTTATTCACGTTTCGAAAACCACGCAAGACATTTTCACTTTTCACGTCCAGTGCAGGGTTGCCAACAACTCGGTTTCAAATTTCCGTATTCAGAAGAAAAAATTTCTGTACAGTTTTAAAAGTACGTATGATTAATTTTTAATGTCACGTATTACATGTCAGTGTTTATCCGCTTTGAAAGTTACTAAAATACAAATTAATTTGTGATGAAATACAAATCTACTTCTTAAATCATAGTTCTTACTACAGGTTTACTCGCAAACGTACGAGTCCCTTTAAATCAAAATGAAAAAAATTTTAACACAAAACTAAAAAAAAGTAAATAGACAGTATCTTCTATACACAGTGTCTGGATATTAAATTTTGTACCAGTTAGTGTAGATCTAGTGAATGGTTACGGTAATTAGCTACGTTCGAAGGTCACCTCAACGATTGTATGAACATATAAACAAACACGATTTTTTAATTTGATCACGTGGTTTCAATGGCCAACAACTTGTCCTAATAATCAAAGAACTGTTCTCTTCGTTTTACCACAAGCACACACGCACCATAATTTCACATTAGAAAAATTTAAGAAATGGTCATGCATTACAACATTCGACAGTGTACCGAAATTCTACACTGAGAAATTTGCATCATTAAAATTTCCGTACATATAGCAAAAATTCCCTACTACTAGCGTACGGACTGTACAGTTAAAAAATTTCCGTACATGCCAAATTAAATAGTTAAAATTCCGTACATGTACGGAAATTTCAGTACGGTTGGCAACCCTGGTCCAGTGTTACATAACCTAATCCGCAAGCGACATAAATATAAACCGACACGAGGACGGCTTACGGAACAAAATAGAACACGGAACTTTGGTTTGGACTGCGCGGCCGTGGTGCGGACGAACTGGAACGGAAAGTGGACGAACGAATAAAAACCTTCGCAGTGACCACAACATTGACGCGTTAACGTCCAAAAATACTTTGAAAAAATAAAACGTTTTATCTGATTGTGATATTTTCGACTTATTTTTACTGTAGTAATTATTACCGAACTAAACTTTTGGTATTTTCAGAGTATTGTACATCTCTAAATACTGGCAAGTGTACCAAGGAACTCGTACGTTTAGCAGTGCGTCAGTCGTTAAATAACTCGTGAACCAACTGTATGGACGTGTCGTCCGCTAACCATAATTAAAGTAATAAACATATAGCATTGTAGATTGTGTTTGTAACGTCTGTATATTTTAGATATTTGTTAATAAAACTCTGATTAAGTGATGGAGTGGTAAATTTATATGTACACGACAGATAACAAAGATCTATTTCTTATGCAAGATCACATTGCACGGCGATCGGCAGCCAATGAACATGTTTGTTTATAATTTGCTTTGTTTATCCTAAAACTCAACTAAGAGTGAACGGAGAATAATAGACATGTACATGAATGTGCCAACAGTGCATTATTTTATGACTTACATTATTGTCTTTGAAGAAGGTTTCCATGTTGTTCAATAGTTTTTTCGCTAGCATATACCAAGGTTACAATAAGCTACACCAAGGACATTATCATTTCTCTGTTAGTGTACATAACATTGCTTTATGGGTATAAAGTGCCAGGTGGTGGTGTTTGCAAAATATGTTTCTATGTATCATATTACTATTTTTACACTAGAATATACTAACATTGCGATAATATCTACTCAAGATGTTATGTTTTATATGCTATTATTAGAATCGTTACTTCATTTGCAAAGGCACCAAGTCTACTAACTTTATTAATTTATTAAAAATATAAAACAAAGCCTATTTACGTAAATTATGGTTCATATTATTCCACATATTCTATACTTTCAAGTTATCCATTATTGATAACCTGTTTTATTCCCAGGTCCACAATGATAGGTTTTTTGTTGTTTCCCAACAATCTGCTCGCTTGGACTTGGAATCTTTTGAAAATTCCTGATTCATATGTATGTATTAATTTGCGTTGCAAAAAATATTTTCAAAACCACTGCTAAACTAGGGATTGATGCCTTCGGGGTATTGATCCCTACCACCTTGGATTTATTGTTTCTTCTATAGGCCATTCGGAATAAAGTGAGCACTAAAGATTTAACCTTTGAAAAAAATCAATAGCTGTTACTGCATATAAGTCACCATTAACAACAGTTACATTATTGTTTGTATGGTTGGTAGCGAATAACTGCATGTAGTTCCGTGTATTTTATTATTTGAATACAGCATTAGTGAAACATCAATTACGAACGACCTCTCTGTATTTAATATACTTTAAAATATTTATTTAAGTTCTTACTGACATACCAGCTGACTGTACAATTCAATTTAATTAGCGGCAGCACAAAGCGACGCTACCGAGTCGATTATCGTTGGCTCACGCCGCTAACGCTTCGCACCACAGATGTAGTATAAAATTGCACCGACAGATGGCACCAGAGTTAGGTTTTCGCCGCTTGGAAGCGAATTGCGTCATTCAGTTTGTCCGTTATGTAATGAATATCTGTTTCTGAAAAACACATATAAAAGTATTAGAAGTGACTGTTCATGAATATCATTGCTAAATTATGTGAAGTCATTAGTAACGTAAGTTGTTATGTTTTATGATCGCCAGCCTGAGTATCTGGAAATAGAAACAGTATTTTTTCCCCTGTTTCACACATTAAGAAAATACGTTATTTATTGTTTTTCTTTACGTGCGTCGTCGTTCATTGCAGTATGCTGAACGGAACTTGAATTCTTGAGTTGCGTGTGTCGTGTGTGTTTTTAGTGACGGTTTTAATTTAAAAGTTCGAATATACTGTGCATGCATTTACGAGAATCGTAACGGTAATAGCGCAGTTAGAGTAGACACACAGAAACCAGTGTTATAAGACGTTTACTCGCAGGTATTTATAACTAAGATTACTACTGAGTATAGCACATATTCAACACCCGTGCATTTAATGAGTACATATTGTAGCTAAAATTTATCGGAGCACTGTAACGTAAATGTAAACATTGTACAAGCCTATGTAAATAAAAGCACATTGCAATGTTGATGTTTACATGCAGCGGAAAGATATAAACTGGCAGAAAATAGAAATTAATCAGGACTTTTTTGAGTGCTCACTTTATTCCGAATCACCTATAGATATCTTGTGTTCCAGTCAGTGCATCAAAATTTTTGTTACGACAAGGCATAGATGCAAACTTAACTGATTTTTTTGTACTTGCTGAAACCATTATATATTCATTATTTTGCAACGGGAAACATCTGAAAAGGAAAAAATTTCTTTATTTACGGAGTGACTACAGAGGCTGCAACATTAACAGAAGCAATGCCATATGGATTCCAAAAATTGAATGAAACAAATTTGTCAGTGTGAAAAAGTAATACAATGTGTCTATTCCCTGATTTATAAGGAAAACCGTAAAACCAATATGACAGGGATCAATCCCAGTTAATAAACTATATGTCAAAAATCAATAGTTTGGCTGGTACACGATGAGTAGCTACTCTTGATATTTACCAATGCTCCATCTGTACTTGCTGTCATCTCTGGTTACAAGTGTGTAAATTTTATTAATAGCAGTCGTAAACACATTAGACATGTGATGAAGTTGACCAGACGGTAGTGGACTTTGAGGACTTCCTCTGTGGTCTGAGCCAGATGGTGAAAGTGGTTGTCTCTGAGAAGGGGTGCTGTAGGAAAATGTATTGGGCCCTTTGTTGAGTACCATCTCGACGTTATTGTTTGAAATGAAAGATTGCAGACAAATGTGTGCTGAAAATGGAGGTGAGCTGTGGGAACAACTTGCAGGCAGGATCATTGGCTGTATACAATTTTGAACTATTGAAAACGAGAGGATAAATGTGTGTATGATAGTTACTTGGTTGTTGGTGGTAACACTAATTTTTGTGTTGATTTAATATGGAAGATCTGGGAATTTTTTCCCATATTTTGCAGGGACACAAAAATGTTCTCTCGGGATCTCTAAGTAACAAAGAGCTGATGGGTTTCATATTTTTAGGTAGAATATACTAGTATTGAATAGGTAAAACCCATCTGCTTTGTCACATACCAGTTAGTGGTTCGTCCATTTTTCCGTCTTCAAAATTTACTTCCTATACTGTATTTTATTTTTTTGGTATCACAGAGTAATAAAGAGAAGGTGGATTTTATTTTATTTGATAATAGTATACAGGGATCGAGTAGTAAAATAGAATTCATCTGCTCCATGTTACTGTGCGATATAACTTTCAAATAATACATTTTTATATATTGTGTACACACATCCACATTCTCTTTGACATTATCACAATATCATTAATAACATATAACTCAAAATATTATTTGACTGAACAAGTTGCTGTACAATTGCAATATTTATTCCAAAATTGGATGCCACACAAAGAATTGTTCAGTATTCACAATTGTCGTTCAGTAAAACTCAATACAATAATGGTTCAAACAGCAGATCTCTTTACTCTAAATTAACACTTAACAACTTTGAACGGTATTATTTAGCGTAAGATTTCATCAATCTAGATCTGATCTATCCTACCTAACATAGTTGTTGAATACTGTTGTAGTTAACTTTCATTTGCTATTGAACACAAAGAATACTGTTGCAGTTAACTTTCATTTGCTATTGAACACAAAAACATATTCAATTATAATACAGTGGATTCTGTATGTATTGAAACCTAATGGATTGAAATACTGTACCTGCATCCATGGAACACATTCTGGGGCCAATTAATTTATTTTACAGCATTTTAAGACCACATCCATTGAAATCCCTCGTGTATTAAAATTTTTTGTCAGTCCCATGAGAAACGGTGGATAGAGAATCCACTGTACACCATGACAGTAAACTTATTGCAATAAAGTTAGCATTAACACAATTTCAACTTTTAAAAACCATAAACACATGTTTTGTACTCACAATTTCAGATAATACATGTTAAGACATTTGATCTGGGCTTGTGCCAGCACCACCTACTTTGCACAATGAATTAATTCTCTTACTTGTAATTATTTCCATTGTCAAACTATTGTAAGTATTACTATTGCTTTATGCCATGTAAAACTTTATTTTAAAATTATTTTTTTTTTCTACATAGTTTTTTTTTTACCCCTTTTTTTCAACCCCTTTTTTTCAGATGTGATACAAACTTCCTTTGCCTTACCCAACGCTAACTCGTAATATGTATGTCACGTGTTAAATTACACTTTACGTTCAAATAGTAATATACACTTGGGGATCTCAATGCGTTTCTGAGCAGCTTGCAAGTAAAATACAGTAGTAGTAGTATCTTTTAACATTTCAGAAGAGATTAAGAAATGTATTTTTAAATTCCTGTTGAACAGTCTTAAGGAGTAAATAAAAGAAGCTTAATAACCAGGGTTTTATTTATTGGCATTGCATGTAGTATTCACTTTTATGTGCTTGTCAAATTTACAAACATCTGTATGTGTAGCTAGGATGCTATGTAGGTATTTTAAACATGTTTTGTTCTTAGGTTGTGACACGCTGAATAATGGCAGACAACGATGATCTTCTCGACTATGAGGATGAAGAGCAACCAGAGCAGGCAGTTGTGGATGGTTCTGGTGAAACAGGTCCAAAGAAGGAGGTGAAGGGAACATATGTATCAATACACAGTTCAGGCTTCAGGGATTTCCTGTTGAAGCCAGAGATCTTACGAGCTATTGTAGATTGTGGTTTTGAGCATCCTTCTGAAGGTGAGATATAATCGTAGATTTATTTACTTTTTTCACCAGTAAGTTATATGTAGAAATAAACTCTATGTTTTGGTATAATGTTTCAAATAGTTTGGGATTGCTATAAATCTGACTTTTTTTATGATTACATTTTTATATATAAGAGAAATGTGATTTATTACTAAAATTGTTCAAAGGGCTGCATGGAAATTTTTTTTGAAAGTGCCTTTTGTAAATTTTTTGTAGCAACGTGTTATTAGTACAGTAAACCCCGATCTAACATCGGATCTAACGACATAATTTCCAGGAACCGTGGAGAAATTAATATTTTAAAAATTTATCAAAGCTAAGCAAAGTGAAATAGATCTCAGTAACACGTCGATTAAAAATAATTATGCGTACATTAAACAATAACATAATGAAGTTATCATAAATTAGTAATATGCAGCTGTGAAACAAAAAAAACTGTTTAAAAATGCCAGAAACTTTGGCTGGAATATAGTTGAAGCGTTCGCCGGGTGCTTAGGCCGCCGCGCAACACAGACATGTGAGACGTGATGACTAACGCTGCCTTATCTCCTCCTGCTCCCCCTCACTTCTCTGTGCTCCCTCCTGCCTGAACTTCTCTCTCACACTCCTCTACGTGTCCTTATCTCAGCTATGTAGTTCGATAAAGCTGGTTTTAACACGACGCAATTTATTTCTCCACAGCTCCTTGCATGCAATCGCTCGTGCAATAATTGCATGCAATCTCTCATAGGCAATTTACACAGCGCAATTTCCCCAAACAATATACATACAATTTGTTTTCTTCCCGCCAAAAGTTTAGAACAAATGGATAACCTAAAAGCACATGATGTAGGCTACACTTGCCGTGATGGAAATGTTATCTGGCGAAAATTAAAATAATTGTGAACTATGTAGAAACTTGGTTTTTTTTATCTCTTCAGTGGCACGTTAGTCTTTTTCCCGGACTTCCAATACAGACGTGGCCACCGCTTTTAATACATTCTCTCATAAATGTTTGTTGTGATAATTTAGTGATTTTGTATTATAGTGTGCTGGACATTATTTTGTATTCATCCAAAAACTGCAAAAAAAACTCTTTGGTGTCGAGTCCATGTTTGTATGGTGTTTGTTGCTTTTCTTTATACTCACAACTACGTGCATACATTTACTTCAGTGAATGGCCAATCACATTGCTTGTTCCACGCAACTTGCATCGAAATATAGAGCATGTTCTATTTGCCGAGATTGCACTGCCGCTTGCATTGCATGTGAGGTTCCAAGAATTGTGTGTCTGAGCTGCAATGCAATATCAGAATATTGCGTGGAAATTGCATGCACATTGCGTCGTGTAAAACCAGCTTAA
>PNEQ01001530.1:0-25438 GCA_003012365.1 Medauroidea extradentata | reverse complement strand
GAGGAGGGGAAAGGAGGGGAGGAGGCACGAAGGCGGCCGACCACGGCCGAGCGTAACCGAAGCACATTCTTGACGTCGGGAACGGAGAGGGGGGGGAAAACGTCTCGAGTTCATTAGGACAACACACGGCGGCTCACAGATTCAAATTCACCAATCTTCGGAGAGAAGGCAGAGTCAATGTTTATGCATTCACAGCTTGATATGTATGAGGACTGGGCGGAAAGGCCAGTACAAATTCACACAGCAAATCATATACTATTTGCCAAAAAAAAGTAATGTAAAAATTTCATGAGAATGTGCTTTCAAGACAATTCAAGAAATGTTTTGGGTAACATACTGTAATCATTAAAAGTACAAAGATGACGAAACTTTTTCTGATACACCAGCTATTAAAGTTGAATCATGATCCTTGCCGAGCAGCAGTGGTTCTTTATTGCCATGTACTTACAGTCATGAACCTTGTCACTTCCTAGCAGCAGTACTACTTGCATATTTTCTCAGTCATCTGTATCTGTCCCTGATGATCCCAGCCCACCAGTTACCGCAGAATTTTTGAACAGCTTACATAATGGGAAACATCCAAATCAATAGTGAAGAAGTCCCGTGTTCAACCAACACTAAAAGCATTTATGCTACTAATGTTGCCTTTCAGACCTGGGGATCCTAAAGCAAAGTCAATAAAAAAACACATAGAAAGTATAGTATGCTTAGACAATTGAGAACAGGGGCTTCACTAAGTTTGTAAAATTCTTGGAACCAAGGTATGTATGTGATGCCCAGTAGGAAACATTTTAGGGTGAAATTATACCAGAGATGTAAAATGAGTGAAAAGTAAGCATAAATCTTAATTAAAATATTGCAGTTCTCTCATCACTAGTTTTGTGTGGGTGTGAGGTTGTGAGTGTGATCTTGTGGGGGTGGTGTGCATATACGTGTGTGCATGCATGCGAGCATGGGCATATATGTGTGAGATGACATGTTTGTGTTGAATGGGGAGAGTGGGGGTAGGTTAGTATGTGTGCAAGAGAGATCTCAAGAAATGATGGATTGTCCTAAGCAGATATTGACATTAGGGGATTTTCTGAACTGGACGATTCATTGATGAGCTAGTTCTCAGTTTTGGAGGCAAGGCAAGTGGGCTTTACATCTCGTCGACAGCGAGGTTATTACAGAAGATGGTCTAAGTTTTAGAGTTCTGAAATGTTGGAATCAGCTTTTTTGAACGACCTCACAACTTTGACATTGTAGCAATCCTCAAAGTTAAGAAATGCATGTGCATGTTCTACTACACAATTTTTTAGGTTTTTGGTTCTGGTGACATGCCTACTGTCATTCATTCTTTTTTCTTTGTTTCAGTGGTGAGGCTTATTTTAGTTAGTCCCAAGTATTTGATAGATGACCCACTGGCTTCATTTTGAAACAAAAACATGTACTGTATATACTCGTGTGTAGTGCACCCTCCTGTATAGTGTGCACCACGATTTTTGCAACAAGTTCCAGGGAAAAAAATTTAAGTGCCTTGATAGCGTGTAAAGAAAATTTTGGGAGTAAGAGACAGTGTAGCAGTGCGAGGGAGACTACGATGGATGGGCCAAGCTTGAGGGAGGGAGGAACGAACTGTGACTGGCAACAAAGAAAAGAAAAAGGAAAGATGACATTCACACTGATCAGAGAGTGACGGCAGAGAAAATGGGGAGCTGGGGGGGGATGGGGTGTGGCTAGCCTCTTCTTTGTCCCCAGCTATCTCAAAATAGCCTGCCAAGGTCGCTTGCTTTCTGCCTGCAGCCAGCTCACGCGTGTGTATGTGTGTGTATGTGCACCTGCACAACAGTCCCCCCTCCCCTCTCATGATGTGCTGTGTCTGCTGCTTCTAGCATGTCTCCTCCCCCCTTCCTCATAGAGATAAAGTGCTGTCACAGCAGAGCAAGCTTGACTTTTTTATTTACTGTCTAGCCAGAGCTGAGGAGAAATCAAGGTACAGGATTGCGGCAGGGGGTGGCTACAAGCAGAGGGCCGTGCAGCTCCAACCACCACTCTTCCTTCCCTTGCCTCCCCTTCCCTCTCCCGGGGAAAACAAAGAACAATGTCACCCTTTTTCTTCCTTTCTTTCCCCATGAAAAGATAGCTGATCACAAGAAGTAAAAATTAACTTTTCGTATTGCTTCCGCCCGCAAACTTTCCTTCCACACCAAACAAAATAAAATTGGGTTTTAACAGCAACTGTTCCAGCAGGAGGGGTGAGGGAGAGGAAAAGGAAGAGGAGTAATGATTATGGAACAGGGTGGTGAGAACATTCTCTCTGTTTTCTTCCCACTCTCGACACCCGCCATTTTACGACAACTCCTCCGCCTTCCCCCTCCTCCTCCATCACTCCGCCACCTTTTTCCCACATTTTTAAAAATATTTTCCATGTATAGTGCGCACTGCTGAATTTTTGTCGTTTGATTTGGAATAAAAGTGCACACTATATACGAGTAAATATGGTATCTTCTACCCCAGCAACAATTCTAGACTGAAAACATTCCATATCAACACTCTATCTAACAATTTCTGCAGCATCACCACCAAAAAATACTGCGTGATAAAAGCCATGTTTCCTGTGAAACTGAAAACCTGGTATACCAACTTGAATGTAAACACTGCTCAGCGCAATACATAGGCCTTATCATTAAAATCTGGATCACCTTTGTGAGAGGAATGTGCTCGAGCCACTGTGGCAACCGCGGTCCCCACATAGTTAGAAAGTGACTACCTGGGAACTGTGAATAGACAGTGTAGGTCAATGTTCACCTGAGTTGTACGCTACTAACAGGCTAGCATGTTGTGAACATTTGGTCAGTTGTCTGTCTGGAATATTAGATGTGTCTGTATGATTTCAAACTGGGTTTGGAAGTTTTAATTTATAGAAAATATCCTTCCTGGTTGTGAGTTGGTGTTTAACCCTTGTACAAGGGGTACGTATTTCCTCACTCGTTTAATTTCTTCATGCATTCTGAGAGACATTATTTGTTTGTTGAGTAAATCATTTGTGAAATAATTGAAAGGAATAATGTTTATTAAACAGGAAAACTTTCAGTTACTCATGTTACACATAATACTCATATGTGTATATGCAAGATGCAAGAAGATCTTTACCAGCTATGTGTAATAGTTAAATGCCTGAACAAATTGATTGATAGTGATTATGGTAAAGAAATTATTAAATTATATGTGCTGGTTTTAAAAAATGTCAATTTTTAGCCAATTTGTAATACTTTTCAACCACAGTCATACTGACCAGCTACCTTTTTAGTAAGTTGAGGTGATGATCATGAATTGTTGTATGGATCTCTGGCAACTAAATGTCATAAACTGTTCACTGTACAATATTAGCACATACACTGTATGTTTATGTGAATATGTATGTATCAGGGGCATCATTTGGGGCCACAGGAAGGGGGGGGGGATTTGCCCCCCCCCTGGATTTAGAATTTTATGTGTATACAGTAAATATATTTTTTGTATTTTTAAATTTAAATAATGCTAACTTAAGCACATAAAACTGAAGTTTTATTACTAAGCATCTAATTTATACATGCTTAATTAATTAAAAAGATGCAACAAGGTCACTGTCGCCGGAAAATCCCCGCCCCTAGAAAAACCTGAAATGACACAGTTGGTATATGTGTGTGTGTGTGTATATATATATTTTTTTGTTCTTTTTGCAGAACGGTCCAGTACTTGTCTGTTCTTGCTCAAGTTGATGTGCTCTGTGGTGCTCTGAATGATGCAGAAGTTAAAGTCACTGGCATGAAATACATTCTGAACTTAAAAGCGCCATCTTTCCAAGACATATTTTCTCCAGCCAAGAATGAAGTAGAAGTTGACAGCTTGGCTACCCAGTTTGAATCACTAAAACTGAACTTGGACAATGAAGAAGAGATATGGAGAGACTCTGGGTACACTGATGATCTAGGTGGGTCACCAGTCTTGTACAAGACTCCATTTTCCATGCCAAAGTTTGTTTCACACAAAGACTGCTGTCGTTGTGTGTGGTGTGCTAACTTGGCTGCTCAACATCTGTCTTTGGATATCACAATGTTGGAAGCAGTGCTGCACTACTACCACGACGACAAGAAGACAGCGCTTGGATTTTTCAAGGGAGGACTTCGTCTTGCTGAGATGTTAACAATGAAACGAGCAACATTTTTAAATCAGTTGTGTGAAGTGCTTCAGTTCCCAGAGCAAGTGTGCAACAGCTTGTGTTTACCAACTTGTGAGGGTTTCTGCATATCAAAAATTAAGTTAATGCTTCATTTCAGTGACATGCTGTGCAGCCAATGCTTGTTTGATATGGCTCAAAAGTTCATTGACTATGCCGTCACATTGCTTGGTTGTGTGGAAGACCAGAACCTCTGGAGGGAAGTGCAGATGCAGCAGTTGTATGTAGCTGTGCTAACAGAGAAGTCTTCGAAGCAGGTGCCTGTAATGGAAGGTAATACAATACCACTTTACTTTAATCTTTCTAAAAAAATAAGGTAGAAGCAGGACTGTAGTACTAATGAAAGTCAGTGGTATTAATGTATTATTTGGGAGTGTTGTGATAGTTTCTGGGGTTTTAGTGTTTCGTTCTATGGAGAACTTTTTTAGCACAACTGTTGTGCCAGTAGTAACTACAGCAGAATCTTGATTTTACAAGGCTTCCCTATGTTTGGGAATGAGCTCACAAAACATCTGACCGAATATATAAACATGTTTGGGGGTAAAACATTTTCTATAATGGATCTAGTAAATATAATTTATCATATTTACTGCAGTTTTTTATACTCTTGCAATTTGACAATTTATTTTAATAAAATTAAGCTTTTAGTATAATGCATGTGTATACATACCTCTCTTGCAACTACTATCACAATTGCTTCCATGTTTTTCCGCATTGAACATAGGGTTGGCAACAAAATGCTTGTGCTGCAGCTATACCTCACTCTTTGAGAACTTTCCTTTTCATCTGGGCTACCACTCTAATAATGACAAACTTCTGGCTCATTGTGAAAGTATTAAGTTTGTTCTCATATGTTTTGTGAAATAAAAAAAATAATTATTATGTTAAATAGGAATGTGGGTCATCAACAAATAGCAAAACTGAAGTCCAAATCATAAATAAAGTTGTTATCCAATGAAAATTGCGTAAAAAAGGCATCCATGAGCAACACATTCAATTCAAATGCCATCTAAACTCGAAAACCAAAAGAAAGTCCAAAATCCAATAGCAGCAATATTACGAAGTACATCTGAAAGTAAAACCAAAATCAAAATAGTGTAGCTAATTAAAATATAGAGGAAGTGATTATGAGACTATTGCTAAAATGAGGAATGTACAAAAGAGTGAGTATAACTTGGGTTACTGTACTTACCAGAGCCGTGCCTACAGGGGAGGCAATGGTAAGCAGTCCCTCCCACCTTAAGTAAACCTCGGAGCGGAGGAGGGTGGGGGCGCAGATTTTCTTGCATAGTAAGAGGGTATTTTTTTTAGTTACCTCCTCCCAGAAACTTACAGAAAAGTTGGCACAGCCGTGCTTGCTATTCACCCGTTAACTATGGCCAAATGTCAGAAGAGATAAAGGAGTGCTGAGTTTAGCAATAAGAGTGCATACAGGACATAGGGTCCTTTTCCTTCAGGTGCTGTATGCAACGTGTTGCAAGTCTCAACTGTCGTAGTTTTTAACTGATTTTGCTGTTTCTTTTTTCTTTTTCGTTTCCTCTCGCAGCATCATAGATATAAGTATTAACCTTACAAACAATGTATTTTGTGCTGTGGATTTGTAAACTTATTGACAATAAATTTTATTGATATTTCACATTTTCCCAACAGGTTTTCAATTTTTTCTACAAATTTGTTAATTTTTTATGGTTCCTGAAAATGGCCTTGTGCAGTGCGGCGGGATGGACTATCCAACCATCCTGGTCACGGCACCAAAAGATGTAATGTGGTCGTGACTTAACCTCCTGTTGTGACGGGGCTGCTTCTCCTCCATTGTTGTTGTATATAGTTGTTAGAGGTTATGATGTTACGATGTCCCTGTTTGCGGCACTAAAATGTGACGGGTGTCCTCCGTCTACGTCGCCGATGTAGTTGTTGATTCGGGGACGTAACTCTCCCCCCCGTTGCTATTGCACGTAGTTAGCAGGCAGAAAAATAAAATGGCAAAAACCAGCGAGCTGATGTGGAGGCGGTACCTATTATATTGATGCCCGGATAGTAGTGAGGTTAATCAGCCACAGATGAATAAATAAATAAAAATCATAATATCGGCATTTTTTTCTTTTATTTATCCTTTCTTTTGACGCAGTTTAACATACACCTCGCCCAGAGTTAGTTGAGGTGACTTTCCTATCTACGGATTACGACTTGCCGCTTCCCTCCGTAGTAGTACTTGGTCTGGCACTTTATCTACCCTAATTCTGACTACGCTGTTATCAATACCTACTTCTGGTTACATTACTAGAAATAAAAAGGCAGTATGCCAAAAAGAGAAACAAATAAAGACTGATTTCTCCTAACGAATCCGTCCTCGAGGCTTCACAGCCCCTCTACCACATCTATCACGTCCTCTTCCTGCCGCCATGACACCCCAACTAATAAAAACACTCAACCGGCCATCTCTCGGCGACCGGTCACGAGCTCCGATGAAACACCACTAACTTTCCTGGGCGGACACCCGGACTTACTCGGCCGAGCGGCGGAGGGATACATCCGGATCCAACTTGCCTAAAAAGCTGGTTAATTGACGTTTATAACCTAAAAATTGTACGTAACATAGATATTGATAAATTTACAAAGAATTTTATTCCATAATACCAGCTAAATATTCATTAGTTTATTAATTGGGGATGTGCAGCGTCATCAATCAGTCGCGGATCAACACCTTCACGGAGTTTTGCGCCCGACACTACCACCCACGTTGATCGAGAAACGCCCTGCAGAGCCCCCGCATTCCAGCACGTCCATATACGTGCCTCCAAGCGAGTGAACTCTGACCTGTCTGCCAGATAAATCCATCCAAAGCGCAGGCTAGCTCAGAGCTTATTTGAAATGTTAAAAGCTAGCACTTCTCGGTATGTGCTTCCAAGCAAGAGAACTACGAGTAGGCTGCCACATAAATCCTATTCCAGGAGAAGCAAGCTAAGAGGCTACTAGAAATTTAAAAAAATCCAAACAAGGCAAAATATCAGAAAAGTTTACTTAGAAAAGTTGCTAGAAATTAAATTAGCTTTCAAATGAGTCCAAACACGATATAAATCCAATAAAATTGACACGTAAAATTAAATACTTTTCTCTTGCTTTAAAGTTAAATTTTAAATAGCCTTTTAATGTTAATTTCTCTGTTAGCATCCCCAATTAATAGGTTGGATCCCGCCGTATACATCCTTATACCTGGTTAAGTTGGCCTACTTAATTTGTTATAAACAAAGAAAAAAAAATATTAATTAAGACAAAAAAATTGAAATTACTGTATGATAAGAGGCCAAGTAAGTGCTACGTGCCAGTGCACGTCACACTGTCCTGGTCACGGCACCAAGTATGTAATGTTTTATGGGGTTTATTCATTAGTTAAGTTCAAAACAAATTACATTTGTTACTGATCGATGCAGCGGACTCACGAAAAACTGATTAGTGGAATTATCCAATAATTTAATTCAACTGAAAGAAAACTGCGGGTGCACTCCCAAGGAGAACTGGCATTCAACCATATTGGCTTGTCCCAAACACAAAAGAAAGAAAATAAACACCAACTACAAACCCCAAAAATATTTAAATGAACACACATCACAAGGACGTGCTATGTCCTTAAAGTCATTATTCCCCACTTCCTACCTTCCCCTGCCTTTACGGTAGCCTTCTCATTGCACCCATCACACGGTTTCTTCTCCTCAGAAGCAATTGAGTGCAAAAATCCAAGACTCTAAGCAATCGCACACAGACGACGCTGAAGGCCAAAAACGAATACTGTAAACACCCACGTACTACACGCACCCACGTAAGACCCGCACTCCCATTTTCAAATTCAAATCTAGGGGGGAAAATTTTTTTTTTAATTTAAAAAAAAAATGTAATTTTTTTTCTGACGATAAAATACTACTACTCGCTTTAAAAAACGGCGGAATTGATACGGCTACGTTGGGTTTGGCCGGCCGCAATTCAAAACAATGACCAACAAACATCACAATACATCACAAGAAAACAACAGTGTTGATATTCAGGCAAATAAATTCAACTCACCTATTTATTTACAAATGGCATCTTATACACGTAGAAAATAATTTGGAGGAAGATAAGGTGATACAGTCTGTACCCTAAACGTCGTCATCGTCATCATCATCATCATCATCATCATCATCATCATCATCAACTCCAGACTCGTCACTGCCGCCGCCGTCTGCAGGGCTGTTCTCGTCATCCCAGGTGTTGTCTTCACTCCCATCTAGGGCGTTGCTGATACAGCATTTGCGGAAGTTCTTGACAACAAGCTCTTCTGGGATAAGTTCCCATGCTGTCTTGACCCACTCGCAAATCTGCGCCAAAGGTGGTTTCTTGAGCCTGCCTGTCGGGGTGTAGGTGTGCTTCGCTGTGGCCATCCACTCTGTGTACAGACGTTTCAAATGGACTTTGAAAGGTCTGTTCACGCAAACATCCAAGGGCTGGAGCATCGATGTCATGCCGCCTGGGACAATGACCTGGTCGGTGTTGCCTTCCTTAAGACGTTTTTTTACGTTTTCAGTCAGGTGCCCTCGGAAGCTGTCCATGACGAGCATGCTTCTTTTTCTTAGAAGGGCTCCGGGGTGACTTTCCCACACACACTTCAGCCAGTCGATGACAAATTGGTTGTCCATCCACCCTTTCTCCTGCGCCCTAACGAAAATACTTGATGGTAACTTTTAGTTTTTCGGGATGGTTTTGCGCTTGAAGATGACATAGGGTGGTAGTTTTCTTACGTCTGCTAATATCGTCAACATGACTGTGCATCTCTGCTTCTCATTGCCACCTGTGCGCACAGTAACTGATTTCGCGCCGGTAGCATTGCCCATCTGCCCCATGAGGTAGGAATGCTGCTGCTGTAACCGTATCACGTGCCGCTTATAAGCTAAAATCTTATCGTTGTAGGCCTCTGGAAGTCGCTGACAAACACTGTTTTTTTGTCATATGGCTAAACAATTTCTTTTATAAAAATGGTAAATCCAATTCGCACTAGCTTTAAATTCTTGATTTACACCCAATTCCCGCGCAATCTTCAAAGCCTGCATCTGGCACATCTCCGCCGTAACCGCATATCCAAACTGCCGTAATTTAGTTACGTATGCAATCTTTCTTCAATGGGTTGAAACTTGGCTTTCATGCCCCTGAAAACACACCTGTTCACATTGCATTCTTGCAACTTCACTTTGTCTTGTCGCCACTGCCTGATGCAAGACTCTGATATGTCAAATTTTCTGCCTGCCGCACAATTACCGATATTCTTGGCCCCAGCTATCACTTTTAACTTCTCACCGGCAGTAAATGAACGGAGCCGTTTCGACATTGTACCGGGCTGATAACACTATGAAACGCGGAGAAAGAACAATGCCTGCTGTACACGACACAATGGCTACACGAAGTACCGGTAAACAGTCGCATTCCTGAGCATCCGGAACAACGGCCAAGTCATCCGCGCAGTTGCCAAGTCTCCCGCGCAGTTTCCAAGTCTCCCGCGAGTGCCAGCAACTCGCGCTGTCGCCAAGTTTACTGTTCGCGCCAACCCTCCAAATGGAAATTTTCCATGTACGACGCGCACTCCACTTTTTGACATCCAAATTTTGGAAAAATTATGCGCGTGGTACGTGGGTGTTTACGGTAACTGATTTACAAAAACATTTAAAAATATTTTTTTAGTATATTAACAGAACCTGCATATTAGGCCAATAAAACCAATCATAAAAACTCAACTTAAGAATGGTATTTTAAAAAATCAATCCGTCCACACATTTAGTTCTAATCTGTTTCTTATAGCATTGAGAATCTTCCCTGCTTTCGATAACACTCTTTCAGAAGGTACAGACATTGCAGGTAATTATATAAAGATATATTGATGCTAAATTATGACATTCAGAAAATAAGTTTTTATGTGCATAATAAAAAATAATACTATTACTCTTCCTGTCAAGGTTCAGCATTTTCAGGTATCATTGCAGGAGTGTCCATCCCCCTCCCCAAAAATATCACCCTCATCCCCCCCAAAAAAAAAATCCCTCCCAAAAACTCAAATACAAATTTACTATGAGTTGCATTTCAGTAATGGAGATATATTTAGGCTACCACTTCAAAACCTCGCTGTTAAACACTGACCAAAACCTTTTCAGTTATTCACGAGAGGCTTGTATCATCCTTTCTGCCCTTTTAGGTAGTTACCTTATAAACACATACCTATTTCCAACTCTGCCCTTGCTACAAATTAGTCGTGCACTGAAGCATGTAACTATAGTTGTTTCCTGAATAAGAGATTGTGCATTCTGTACAGTTTTTATAATATAAATTGCTAGATTTTTACACAGTGTGATCTAATCTTAGCCACCCCTTAGAGAGAATATAAATAATTGATATTAATAATGTGTGACCATGAGGTGTTGATTCTTACCAGCTATATTGGAAGGTTGTGTAGAGGAGTATAGATAGTTTGCTGAATGAAAATAATCTGTATCTGAATAGTACTTGTGGTCGTGGTGTTAGAGGAGGACCATTGTATATGTATGTCAAACGCCAAAACAGATTTGCTGCAGAGCGTGAAAGTAGGGCTAATGTCCTTACACTTATAACTTTCTCTTGCCCCTAAATCTTGGGGTACTTCTTTTATCCTACTCTGTTCTTTGCTATTACAATTTTTTGTTGTTGGGTGGGGGTTTAATCCTTCTGGAAACAGACCCTAGCCAAGTTGTACATAGTTGCCTCTTAGACGAAAAATGCTCTCTTCACTGTTTTGTGTTTATATACAGTAGTCAGCTGGTGGGAAAGAAATCAGGGCATCAGGGAAATGGCTTCCTTGGCTAGTCTGAAATTCTAGCTGCATTGCAGCTATACATATTTTGCAAAGGTGCCACCATGTCCTCCATACGGCTGCCTTGTCTTCTGATGATTAATGCACCACCAGACCAGTCATACCATCTTTAGCTCTTCTCTCACCGAGATGCTGAAGGGAAAGGGAGGGAGGCAGCCGTTGACAGTAACCAACACATCTAGTTCATAATGACCTTGTCTGTTCAGAATGTACTTCTGTTATAATTTTACTGTGTTTATTTTTAAAGTGTATAAATAGATTAAAATAAACTTTGTTGAGTTTATTTTTCAACCAGGTTTTTTGTTTGGAAATTTAGTAATATAGAAATATTTGATGTGCATTTCCAAAATGTTAAAATGCTGCATTCACTGGTAGAGGTAGACATTGTTTTATACGGTGAAAGGATATGCAGTTTAAGTAATACATTTTCTCCGTTTTTTCTAAAACTGTATCACCCTACATTTCTCACAACTAGTTCAAGTTGGCCACTTTGTGCCAGTTTGTCAACAGTGGTAGAAAGAGTCTTATTTTAGAGTTAAGGCATCTTGCTTATCCTGCCACAGCACTCATAAATGTAGGCAAGTGATGGTTCTATCATTGTGGCTAATTAGTGGCACTGCACATTTATGCTTCTGAGCCTGGTAGCCGTGATTGTTCTTATCATTGGCTTTTGAAAGTTGTGTGAGAGATTGGAACTGTATCTGCTCTGAAATCAGTGCTAATAAACATCAGCTTACTACATGACTTCAGCCAGTCATAATCTCAGCAAATTACTTTAGAATCTATTATAGAATGTACCCCTACCGTAAACATCTACGGTATTTAGTCTGAATAAAAAAGCCAATAAAGTTACTTTTTAAAAAATCTGCGAAAATAAGTTGCTCTTTTAAAAACGTACTCAGTACTTGGCTTTTGTGTCAGAATTTATATTTGAATTTATTTACTTTTTCCTTTCTTTCTTTCTTCCTAGGTGAAACTGTTGACAGAGGTGGTGAAGAAGAGAGTTCACCTGTTCCTTGTAACTTCAAAACACCTGTATGCAAGGCCAAACAGAATGTTTTGCCTCGCAGATTTTACATTGCCAGAAAGATGCCAGAAAGTGATCCCAAAATTGGATCTGCTATGAATACTAAGGCTTTGTCTGAAATAAACACTCCAAGAGATCAGATGTCACGGAGTCCAAGAACTGAAGAGCTGGAGGATGAAGTGTTTACTAGTGGTTCTGTGGATGCATCTTCAACCACTAGTTATTCGAGAAGTTTGAGGAAATGCAAGAATGATAAAGTGAAAATTAAAACTACTCGTAAACCAATACGTCATATAATAATGTCACCTTGTTCTAGTAGCCCAGAAGATGGTAATTTGAGCAAAGAGCCAAAGGGTATCAGAAGTTGCAGAAAAAATTCATCGGCCATTAAAAGTAAGAATAAGAGCAGATTGTTTGGTGTTAACAAAGAAAATAAAGTGAGTGTTTATGTTGATACTTCTGATGATTCACCTGAAAAGTGTTACGAGACACCAAAACAAGTAAGATCTACCAGACTGAGAACCACCAAGACAGAAAGTGCACTTAATAAACAAAAGAAGGTTTTAGCAGACACTGAAAATGCAGGTTTTTCTGAAGCGTTATCCCAGACTGCTGCGTCAAGTACTACTGCTATAAAATATTGTCAAACTCGAAAGAGAGGCTTAAAAAATGGTGGTAATGTATAAATTTGGACTCTGTTCAACACTAGGCTTTGAACTTTATTGTCTCTTGTGGTAGATTTTTTTATGCAACAAAACGAATTTGCTGGAATGGTGTCAAGTTCAGGATTATTGTATGTTTCTGTAACATTTTTTAATATTTTATCATGTTTCTATATTACAGTTGTACATACATGTTTTTTTGTAAGTTTTTGTACTCTGTCTAAACTATTGTATATATTGTAAATTTGTTTTTAAAATAGTTCTGATTAGTAAGTCAGGAAAATGATTAACTTGTGAACAAAAAATTGTCATAATGGAATAAAGATTCGCTCTGTACAGTGCAAAGGTACGTATGATTGCAGTAACATAGTAAGCTGGTTTGTGCCCGGGGAAAGTACTCTTCCCTCCCTTTTTTTATCCCTACCATGCTTGCCTTCCTGACATCTTCTGCTGCCAACCAAGCTAAAAAGCTAAACTCCACCCCCTTACCGCTACAACACCTTATGTTGCCACCTTACATTTACCAAACTAATACAGTCAAGTCCTGTTGTAATGAAGTGTTATAGTTCTGGGTTCGGTCCTAATTTTACACTTTAGCAATGTTTCCCTTTTATCGAATTGGGCAGATTTTTACCCCAGAATGAAAAAATAAAGCCTAAAAATTGCATTAAAATGTGTTGAAACGTATTTATCAGGAAATAACTCATGTTGATTAAATGATAGTTTATTTTAGTAGGTTTTGTGTTATCATTTCGATAATACCCAAAAAGTATGTTGATATTGTCAGCATGAACTGAAAACTTGTTCTTGCAACTCGGTTGCCACAGTGTTTTTCACATTCAGTCACTCTCCCCCCACAGCGTATCGTGTCTTATTTATCACAATGCAGTTTGAAAATGTTGTATTGGTGCAAATGTGAACATGTGATTAAAATGTGCCCTAGTCATAGTCTGTACGTGCATGAACGAGCCAAGCAAAATATTATTATTTTTTTTTTAACCGGCACAAAATAAAGTGTAAACTTTTCTGTAAAAGGGCATCATAACACACTATGTCCGTTTCCACAAACTGTTTCCCGTGATATTGTAATGTTATGTTAATTTAAGGGTGTTCACGTGGCGAAAATTCAACATTTTATATTTGCATAGCATAGTGTTAGTTTTGTAGACATTACTTGTGAGTACATTTTCCACTTGTAGAAATTTTTTAGCTCTCATAGTTTTCCCATAGTTGCATGTCAAAGTCAGAATTTGCAAGTTACAGGAACATAGGTATAACAAAAACCAAGTGACTTGCTTGAATGAAATAATTTACACTGAAATTAGATATAATGGGCACTATGCTGAAACGCTCTTAATATGCAGATGTATTATGCAAAAAATAATACAATGAAGCGGTATCTACGACCTTTTGCTGGCATAAAGTAAAGTATAAACATTAGAGACAATAGAAACTGTAGTGCACAATGTGCTGCGATATAAAAAAATTTTTAATAGAAATAATGATTTATTTCAATAGACAGATGTATCCTGAATGTATGAACACCCGGCAGAAGCATCTACGATCATCCATTGGTACAAAATATAAAGCATAAGTTTTACCAGCAATGGAAATTATAGTCAGTTTCCACAAGCTCCTATCTCTTCTGCTTCGTTAAAATTTTGTTTTTCATCCACCATAGACGAACTCAATCATTTTAACATTTCAAAGAATTATCAAAATACCACTATCTACATAAGCAATACGGTAATTGAATGCTATAACTGCACCGAAAAAAACGCTGGCTACATATGTATTGACTGTATGGACTAAGGCTGTGATATCAATATTAAATTGAATTGCACATGCTGTATTTATGGTATAAAGATGATATTGATAATATCCTAGCTTTTCGGTGTATGTATTATTATCGGCATAACACTAACATTTTCGTTATATTTGTGATATTGGTAACACCATAACTTTTCAGTATGTCGATAACACCGTAACTTTTCGGTATATTGATAACACACTAACTTTTCCATTTATCAATAACAGTATCTTTTCAGTAAAGTATATTGATATGCCAATAACCTTGATTTTTTGATGTCAACTTTTTGATCTCTGTCTTTCAGATGACTTGTTTATCGCCTATGTAGCTATGTTTAGTTAGTATAGCACCGTTAGTATCTGGAATTTCAGAGAAACCTATAAATTGAAGCATTTTTATATGTAAAATGAAACTGACTAGTGTGAGACTAATTATATTTACTAATGATAAATCTAAATAGCAACTGTCGTGGTGTTGGTTATTTCGAGTATATGTTTCTAATCTCTAATATCACATACCATCTGCAAAATAACTGTAAATGTAATTGGCGATGACTATTGAAGACTTAACTAATACAAATAATATCGTCCTCATAAATTAATGATGCTGTTCAATCATGATTTCTGTGATATAATGGTTTCGATAATAATGCTCGTTTCAATAATTCTAATTTTGATTACATAGTCAGGTCCAAAGTTAATATCAGTGAAATTGTCAGTTTTTATGAAATTGTAAATTTTGATAGTATTGTCAATTTATTTGTGAGCAATACAGCAATGTATTGAAAATTATACCGGAATGTTTCGATAATATCGCGATACTGATATATCAATGTTCAGAAAATCGTATATTGGTTACGTTTCTCTGTTTTGATATTAGTTGTTATCAATATATTGACAGTTTTCAGTATGTGTAAATATCAAAGTAGTTTTCTGTACATTGTCAATGTCAATATATCTGTGATTTCAATAATGTAATTGTTACCTTACATTGTTATGTTATTAATATATTGTTTTTTATATGTATGTTTAATTACTGAAGTCATTTTCGATACATTTGTCAATGTTTTACTTTTTTATGGTTTTGCAAGTTTTATCAGCGGTGCTGAACCGGTGTGCTGTGTTCCTGCTGGAGACTCTTGTAAACATGACTCAAAGCAGTGAGCTTGTATTTTTATTTGATGTGACTACACAGCAAAGTCCAATGCACAGCTTTATCTTAGATTCATTAATCTTGAGAAACGGCACTCTGAAATATGTTGCTTTTTAACTGCGCTGGATAGTTTTGAAATAATATTTATAGAAGCATGCTATTTTGAAAATACCATTCTGTCATCTTGGATGCTTAGTTTTCTTTCTGTGAGTAAACATGTTTGGGATAAGATAACTACTTTTGTGGGAGGAAAAAAAATATATATATATACTAGCTTCGAGAAAAATTTGTACTAACTAGGATTTTGTTTGCTAGCTGTTAGTTTTGTGCAGTCTACATAGTTGGTACGTAGGCTACTGGCAAGTTGTTGGCCTGCGATTGTGATGAGCTCATAGGATTTTATGACGTTTGTAGCAGAGTCATCACAATATCAGTGCAGATTCTGCCATTTGGAATTTATATTAAGTGAACAGTGTGACGACATGAAGCTGGTGAGTTTGTGTAAGCATGTATTTCTATATGATAACTCAAGCCAATTTCACAGTTATCATTTAAATGTAGTCTGTGAAAAATGTTTACCAGCAATTATTGTAGTGTGATATTAACATACGTAATACGAATTGTCAAAATATAAAAAAGTGTCAGCAAGGATTCTTGATCTCTTAAACTTTCAAGACCAAATAATGCCCTCTATCCAAGGCACGTAGTACGACACCCGAGTGTAGACAGCTGGTGAATCCTTAGCTCCACACACTGTCGAACCAAAAGACGTCACACCCACCACACTACTTATGTGGTGATCTTCATCCAGGCTGTACTGTAGAGGGCCACCAGAGTCACCCTGCAACCAGAATACAACCGAATAGTCTGTAGACACATGTCTAATACAATCCTGCCTCTTATTGACTGTAATGGGTACTTAAATTACTGTGTGTGGAGAGTTTAATTAGTGCTATACAATGAGTGTTTCAGCACTGGTGATGGGAAATGAGATGAGTATGGCGCTGTGCCAGATTGAAGCAGCAGGGGAGACGAGAGATTCCCAAGAAAACCTGCCAACTAACAATATTGTCTGACACGATTCCCACACTCATAATCATAGGTCGATACAACCAGGAATTTAACTGGATTGTCTTGACTGCTGTGGCCCCACAATGCTACAGAGATAAGGATAGGAAAGTTTGGTAAACCTGTAATTCTATTGTCAGAATATATAACTGGTTGATGAAATATACGTGTTTCAAGTATGCTTTAGCATCTGTATTTTGTTTACTAAATTAATGTGACCCAACAACGCTGGCACAATCATTACTCACCAAACTACCATTCAAGTAAGCACGTATTTGATTCCCAGTCCGGCTGTCCTGATTTCAAGTGATCATGGTTTTCCGAATCCATTCCAGAAGATTACGCACTGCATTTTATGGTCAGTTTTCCCCCTCCTGCACATTCTGCAATAATTTCATTCAGTGATCATGGTTTTAGAGAAATGTAAGAATGAGTAATGTAAATAGCCACATTAATGAGAAACTTTTTCATTTGATGCTGGCAGTGGCCTCACCTTCAGCAAAATCAAAGCAAATGTGCCTTTATTGATGTACACTTAGATTATTAATTTTAATTATGTCATATTGCATTACCTATCTCACTAAAAAGAACATGTTTTATTGCAATGTAACAATTATATGAGAATGTGAAATTGTATTCTACATTTGTCTTTTGTTAATGATGTTGTCAACACTGTGTAGGGTAGATAAAAGTTCTGGTTGTGGAGATGTGATATAGGAGTGAGTGCTATTAAAGTGTACACTGAATCTGCATTACATTAGCATCATTATGTAAAGCCTAAGTAAATCAGCCCTACTGATTTATCTCCCACACTTTTAACCATTTGTCCAGTCAGCAGTGTCCTGTCTAAATTATAAACAAAGTGCTTATTTTGTTGAGGCAGAAAACAAAATCTAAGAAATATAACAATAATAATAATGCGAGATCTGAATGAGAATCCGGGTAATAAATCAGAACTGTGAATGAACAGAACAGACTGTATAGCAAAATGAAAATAATTTGGTACAAAAACATTACAAATGTGCGGAATTGTTTACTGTGTGTGAGGTTAATAAGCAAACTAAGATTTGTAATGGAAAATGGTTGGATTTAAAAAAAAAAAAACTAACAGCAATGACAAAGTGTAGCTTGTTTCAAGCATGCGTACTAAGCAGTGACTATACACAACAGTTGAGCTGTCTGTAGATCATTATAGGTGATTCGGAATAAAGTCAGAACTCAAAAATGCCCTGATTAATTACTATTTTCTGCCAGTTTATATCTTTCTGCCGATTGTAAACATAAATATTGTCACGTGCTTTTATTCACATAGGGTTGTGCAATGATTACATGTTCAGTATACTACTCCAATAAATTTTATCTATAATATCTACTCATTAAATGCACTGAGGCTGAATTTAAGATATATTCAAAAGTAATCTTAGTTACAAATACCTGCGAGTTAACATCTTATAATACTGGTTTCTGTCCATCGACTAATTGATATAACATGCACTATTACCGTTACAAATCTAGTAAATGCAGGCATAGTTTATTTGAATTTGTAACTCAAAACCACCACTAAAAAAACACATGGGACACGCAGTTCAAAAATTCAAGTTTTGTTCAGTTATACTGCCACGAACAACGATGACACATTTAACAAAAACAATAAGTAACATATTTTCTCGATGTGTGAAATAAAAAGAGTATGTTGTTTCTAGGCTGGCAAACGTAAAACATAATTTACAGAATACCAATGGCTTCACGTCATTTGGTAATGGTGTTCGTAGTAATTTCCAGTACTTTTGAATGTGTTTATCCCCACAACGGACAAACACACACAAATGATGCAACTTGGCGAAGCGGCGAAAACCTAACTCTGGTGCCACCTGTCTGTGGAATTAACTGTCTGAAGCGCTGAGAAAGCAGTGAAGTGCAACACAATTTGAGGCCTGCGGTTGTCACATTGTACTGGCGCCAATTAAGTCTAATTATACTGTAAGTAGAAATGTCAATAAGATCATAAATAAATATTTTGAAGTATATTAAATACAGAGAGGTCAATTTCATCTGATCTATCACTAATGTATTCAATTAGGAAATAAATATTGAACTGCATGCGATGAATCGCTACCAACCATACAAACAGTAAAGTAACTCTTGTTATTGGTGACTTATATACAGTAACAGCTAGTGATTTTTTCAAAGGTTAAATCTTTAGTGCTCACTTTATCCCGAATGACCTATAGACTTGTAGGCTCAGGTACATTCTTCTGCCATTAGCACTGAAGCAGCAAAGGACGAGTTATCCAGTAATATACTCCAGACTATGCAATACACTTTTGTTGGTTGTGACTCGTAGGTGCATTAACACATGTGCTCAGAAGTGATCTGATCAATTACAGCTAGCTTTGTAACCCCAGCACACTTCACCATTGCAGCAGTCAACCCTACCTCAAACACAATTTTATTTGGTGCAATGTACCATAGCTCAAAATAGGCCTTGGAGTATGACTGAATTTGTTTGAATGGCTGCTTACCCGACAAGTGTCTTTGCCACCGGAGCTCAAGCCAGCACACAGCATCTTGTCGTCTTGTATACCGAACATGAGTTTTCTTGTGCCAGTTAGTGAACGGTAAGCCGCGTTGCACTCTGACGTTGGCACTAATGGCAGCACTACATTCATTAAATAATTACTGCCTATTTCATCAGCTGAAACACAATGCTCCAAATGTATGCATGTACACACAGGTTTTATTTTTGAGATTTATTTTACTTGAAAATTAGTATAAATCTACCTTAAATGACATGGCATATCCTGGTTTTAATCGACTTGGAGTCACTTATTAGCGATTAGTGTTTATAAAATACATGTAGTAACCAAGTAAGAAATCTGAAAACATAGAATTGGATTACACTAAACACTCACAATTATATTTAATGACATACAAGTCTTGAATGTTATGTAAACATTTGAGACATTAAGTGCAAATGATTTGAAAATTATGAGGAAGCATGTTTACATACATTGTTATTGACTGTTAGGAGAAATCAATTTAACAAAGACATTAGATTCATATGTTTTTGGTACAAGGAAATGCATCTGATAATGGAGGAAGCTACATCTTGTACATCTAGGTTGAAAGTTTGCAACCTCACATATGTGCCTGTAAAGTATGTGTTGACGCCTGTGCAGGGGCGAGGTGTGGATTGGATGGTTATGTAAGCTAGCATGCATATATGTGTGTGTGTATGAATATATATATAAAAACCTAAGAAAAAATTTTAATACATATAAGGACATTTTGCTAAAACTCATAGATTTATTTTGAACAGCAACCAGGTGAATGTTTTTTTCTTCGGAGGGAAGGGATGCAGCTGGCCCTACATGACCCATGCTGTGTTTGTCCTATATTAAATACATGTATTTGCAAACATATACCTTATACCTGTACACACAGACCACACCACACAAGTAAAATACGTTCATTCGCATATACAAACATTTGATATTGCTGAACCAATCCGATAGTACAGTAATATGTACTAGAGCATTATTTCGTATAAACAAACAAGCAAGTAAAATATGTTTCATAAACTGACCAAAGTAATGGTTTTTTTGCAAAAACAGCTACAATGCAGGTTATTAAAATTGTGATATGTCCTGCCCACCTGCAAGCCAAAAAAAAAAAAAACTGCTTTTTAAAAACAAATATTTTAAAAAAGTAAAGTTTTACACTACTAGCAAAAGAAAATGTAACATGACTGACCCGTGAATTTGAATGGTTGTTAGGTGATTGGCTGCAAAGGGAAGGCGGGCCTTGTCAGCACAATATTCTGGCTAGTCAGCTGTCCACAGTTCATGCTACTGAAGTCTAACCTGGATTATTTAAATGAAAGTTCAATGCCTATCTTTATATACTATGGCCAATTTTTTAGCGAATGGGCGAGAGCTAAATGAAGACCATAGCAAATCAATTAAGCATCTACACTCGTCTACTGTCTGCACGAAACTTGCTACAACATATGCCATTTTCACACTGGCATGATAAAGAAATACAATATCAAATCACGTAACTAACCACATTATGTTAAAAACAGAGCCACGGATACTGAAACGAACACGTTGCCAGAACTCCGAAAACTAATGTACTGCAGCTGTGAAACAAGAGGCGAGGGTGGCTCTGGCAGAGGGAGAGTCTCTTCTCTTTCTCTCTCTTGTACTCGCTTTCTTACTCCCTCGTCCTCTCGAAGTCGTAGCGACCACACTAGAAGCAACTCGAAGCTTGCTTACAAGATGTTCTGCAGGATGCAGGCTTTCCAGGTGGATGTCATTCACAGAACCCTGGGTGCGGGGAAAGAAAGGAAGTGGGAGGAAACAGCCTGCTCAATAGCAAGGTCGGTCTCCTTGTATGCAGGAGGCGAGTCGCTCACAGGGGGGTGTCTACAGCGCTAAAACACTGGTGTTGTCTTTAGGAGAAGGAGGGGTATCTTCTATCCTCTACAAGTGACAAAAACCCCACCAGGCACATCTCTTGCCAAGGGTTCTCCGAGGGCTGTCCAATGACGGGATGGAAAAGTGGCATTGATGTGAATTGTAGAAGAATAGGGCAGCTCGATAGCCGGCCATGTCGCCATTATTTCTTAGGTGGAATATTTGCATAGTGAGCAAACTACACTGTTTTTAAACTGTAAGCACTGCTTACATGGCTTACACTTAATATTCGCCCCTGCGCCTGTGGGACCCGACTTTGTGCGTTTAGCGAGAGTCGTTAAACTTGATTGATTTGTTTGTATAAGTGGAAGGTTTATGCAAATTCTTTGCCCAGAATCTTTGTCATCTTGGATAAAGAGCACGACCAAAGAATAAACTCAGGCTGTTGAAGGGAGTAGTGGTGGTGAATTGGCCAGACCACCCACCTCCCACAGCGATAATATGCGTTAGTTTCCAAATAGCTTCAATTCCCAGTAGGGTCAATTCCGATTTTGGCTCGTGCAATACGTGGCGGACAACGCTCTTGCATTCCACCATTGCTTCATGGCCACCTTAGATATTTCCTACCAGATCTTGAGGCCCCCTTTTCAGAATGTTAAAATTAAAAATAAATAATGAGTTGAAAGGAAGTCCTGTTAAGTAAATGATGTCACTACTGTAACAGTTTTAATCTACCAGTAGTATAGGACATTTTTTAAGAATGTTAACATATGAATTAGTTAAATTAAGTTTACATCCAATGTACGAGTAATAAAGCCTCTTACCCCAATCGACGAGCCCCCATCCTAATGCTACCATAGAAGACTTGTTGATGGTGTGACTGACGTGCAAGCAGGCAGGCCGCACGTAGTCGTTTATCGAGACCTGTCGGTCCATCTTGAGAAGGGCGATGTCATGGTATCTGGAAATATACTTGTAGTCGGGGTGACGAACTCGCTCCACGACTGAGTACAATTGGGCGTGACCATCACTTTTTGCCTTGGTTAGGTCAATAACTCCCAGTAGTGCCCATCTGGCCAGGCCCCTGAAGAAAAATCATTTACAGAGATACGGTGTATTAGATTGTAATTCACACTGCAATAAGTAAAATTACGAGAAATAAAATATTTTTAGCAATTGAAAATTAAATGTTCTGGCAGGTCCCGAACGCACTTGAAAAGTTGTTAAAACTGAGAAAGGATGTGACGGTTCTTCCTCTCAGTCCAGAGAAGAAGGGGCCTGATGGAGTGAGTGAGAGACTTTGGGTCTTCAGCACTGGTGGGAGGTGACATGATGTGAGTATGGAGCTGCGCCGGAAATTCATTCACACGGGGGAAACAGGAGATCCCCTAGAAAACCTGCCGAACAAGCAATTACAGTCGAGACAGCATAACATATGGGCGATATGTGAGGACATTTTAATACTGATTGCTTATGCCAGTAAATCGTATTACTTTTCATACAGAAAAGATTAATTACTTTTCTTAACCTAATGTGTGAAACGTAAAACAGTCGACAAGCTCTCTGCAGCTAATACGTGCGAAGTCGTGTACATTTTAATTTTGTTCATTATAGATATGTGATATGTACGTAAATGAATGTTAAAATGCCAGAAACATGTTATACTTAAGTAACTATTACAAAGATAAATTTAATTTTATGGTAGCAATTATCATCAAATAGCGTATACAATACGTGTGGCTGAGCGGTAGAGCATGTGCTACATAATAGCAGTGGCATTTCCATAGTTTCGAATCAAAAGCTTTGGTTAGTTAACAGTGTCGTTGCGGCAGAAAATAGGTCCTACGCTAAATGTCTGTGTTTTAGTTCGGGATAGGTAATTTTATTGTTTAGTTGAGTTTTTTAATCCTCTGTAATATAATATCACTCTGTGCGCATGAAATACTATATGTGCATGGAATGGATTAATGCCGTGGTGTATCACAATTTTCATCACCATTTTTTTTTTATTTGTACCAGATATTTTTTTTTATCATTTTAGACACAAAATGTGACTAAATTCGGCTATTATGAAATTTTTTATCTCTCATAGTTTTTGCGTAATGGCTTGTTAAAGTCATATTTTGCATGTTTCCGTTTTAATGACTACACTAAAACTAACTGACATACCAAACTAAAAAAAAATAACTTTGGATAAAGACATTACAGGCTACAATGTCATGCTCATAAAAATAAAGAATAACAATTATTTGTAATTTTTAAAAATGCTTAAACTGAAAATAAAAAGAAAAAATTAAAACAATTTTTTTTAATTACAAATAATTTATATTCTTTATTTTTATGAGCATGAAATTGTAGCCTGTAATGTCTTTATCCACTGTGATTTTTTTTTAGTTGGGTATATCAGTTGGTTTTAGTGTAGTCGTTAAAACAGAAACATGCAAAATATGACTTTAACCAGCCATTACGCGAAAACTATGAGAGATAAAAAAATTTCAGAAGAGCCAAATTTAGTCACAGTTTGTGTCTAAAAAAGAAAAAAAATATTTGGTACAAATAAAAAAAAAGGTGACGAAAATTGTGGTAGCCGCACCCTTAACTACTACTTACGCGACGACGCCACAACCGTCATGATTCCATTACCTCCACAGCGTCCGTTTCTCCACTTGTCGCCAGTTGACAACTCTCGTGACACGCGTAGGTGGTGCGGCGGTTTTTTGCGCAGCCAATGTCGTTCAAGCGCGGGAACAGGCGGAGTGACACAAGCTGCAATCTTGGAATGGATAGAATATAGTACGGCATTGCTACGCTTCCTGATCTTGGGAAGAGATAAGCGTCTTAGAGCTGTCTCTCCATCCCCCTTCTATTACCCGGCTTAGTATTATTTCTTGTTGCAAATAGTTAAACTTTCGTTTGGATTCATTGAGTATTTACTTAAGTGAAAGTAATTTCCAGACGTCTGCACTTACTTCGTGTGAAAATTTGATGCAATTAACTAATGTTTGTTTGGCTTTCCCATACATAGATCCGACATGTGTTAGGCGACAAATTATTCCGTGATGCTTTGTGTCTGTAACTGCTTAAGGTGATCTCTCTGCAATGGGTTAGTAATGTGTGAGAGGCGACTTTATACAATATTGCACTTTTACGTTATGCAGAGGTTCACAATTTAATTATTTTGTAATATAAATATTGCATCTATTGCAATGAAATTTTATTTTGGTATACAAAAAGGTTATGTGCGTACATAATTAGCGCGTCGGACATAAGACTTTTTACAGTTATGAATTAAACGACTTTAAATTATTAACATTTATAGTTTAATATTTCAATTAAATTGCGGGGGAAATGTTTGAAAATATGTACAGACAACAACAGTAACTAAATAAAACTGTAGACAAAATTTTATTGAAATCTGCAGCAAAAAAACTAAACGTTCTCTCTTAATCACGTGATGTACAGACAATCAGCAGCCTCCTAAAATGTTATCCGTCCATTAAAACCGTAGCAAACTTTAACTTTTGACGACGAAGAAAGCACAACCTCATTTATAAATTCACCTTTGAACATATTTACAAGGCTGTAATTTATTTTTTTAAATTTAAATAACATTATTTTCTTTGTAAATTAATTCGTTTAAACAAATTTCTGTATTTTCTATTCAGCCACTTATTGGAACGTAATTTCCTCTTTGTGAAGATAATTTTTTTTTTTGGCTGGGAATAACATCTAGGTCTTTAGCGCTGGTGAGAGATGACGTGATGTGAATATGGAGCAACGCCGGAGTGTAGGGCGGGGGAAATGGAAGACCCTACTTACCAGCGGCACCATACGGCACGATTCTCACATGCGAAAGTCCGGGGACCGACCCCGCTGGGAATCGAACCCGGATCACCTTGGTGGGGAGGCGAGTGCTCTAGTCACTTTGCCCACCACGGCCTCCTGTATATGATGCAGTCTGCATAATAATAATGAATTAAGTTTTTTATTTGCTTTGCGATTTTATTTGTTTGAACGAATTTCAGGCTCGCAAAATATTTTCTAGTTACTCATTTACACATTGCAGTAGGTACGGTATATTACATGCAGGCAAGCTAGGCAAGAAAGGAAACACCATATACGTGAAAAGCGCGCACTTTATTACGTAGCGTACGGCACTATGCACACTTCTATATCTTATATCTTACAACTTAGTGCGTCCAGTGCGGCGGGTCGGTTACGGCTGACTGAATGCC